>JACXGM010038280.1:0-10876 GCA_016801145.1 Umbra pygmaea
TAAGAACTGGTGTGATGGCAGCAACCTTAAGGGCTTGGGGAACAAGTCCAGTAACAAGGGAGGCATTGACAATGTTCAGAATGAGAGGACAAATAGATGACAGACACTCTTTGAGAACAGAGGTTGGAATAGGGTCCAAAGTACAAGTGGTGGAATTCATCGTCATAATTAATTGAGAAATGTAATCCATGGTGACCGTGTTAAAACTGGAAAACCGATGTAATGTGCTATTTAAGAGACGGATGTCAGGAGGTGGATGGAAAGAGACAGAAGTAATAGACTCATAAATAATCTCAATTTTTTCTGCAAAGAATTTCAAAAACTTATTGCACTGTTGCACAGAGGAACAAATGAGTGAGTTGATGGGTTTAAGGAGTTTGTTAATTACCTTAAACATCTTTTTTGGATTTGCAGGACCATCATTAATAAGTTGAGAGTAGTATTCAGTTCTTGCTATTTTGAGGGCATCACTGTACTGAACCATATGCTCGTCGTACATAAGTTTATGGACAGTAAGACCAGATTTTTTATATTGTCGTTCCAACTGCCTGTTCTTAGCTTTAAGAGCCCTAAGCTCAGTGTTAAACCAGGGTGATGATTTCTTAAATGAAACAATACGTTCCTTCCTATATAAGTTAGGTTGCATTATGCCCGAGTAGGGATATACCAAATATTGTCAGTAACCAATATTAATTTATTTATTGATAAAGGCTGACAAGGAAAATAATTATTTTTAAATTAAGGATAAAGGGATAATGTTAACTCACTATTACTGCTCCCAAATACAGACAACATTCACACATCATGAGTTGCATTGCATGCACACTATGGTTGATGTTCTCGTCATAAAAACAGAAGGTGAATTATGCTAATAAGTGTGGTTATTAGGTACAATAAAATACAATTAATTGCCAAGAAATTAATGTTCACTGGTATTCATAGAGGATTTCAAGGCTTCGACTTTGCCCGGAACCTCGAGCACAAGGCAGTGCAAATTAGCATAACACTGCCCAGGATTTGGGATAGATAAGTCGGATTACCTACCTTGCCACGTCGCTCTCCACCGACTGCTTGTGTGTTGATCGGGCATCTGTAGGTTCTTCCGGATCATCAAGAATCAGCCTAATAAACATGTAAATCTTTACAGCCGGAAGAAAAGTATACCACATTTTTCATTTATCAATATATTTCCTGAAAGGAAAACATGGCTTATTTCATTAAGGACAATTGAGAGAGACACCAAAAATAACGTGAAAGGAAACATGACTATATACATTTTTCCATCTTGCTAGTCCTTACCTTGCAATGAAGTTGCAAGCAGGGGTTTGCCTATTACAATTCAAATCAGGCACTCACTCTTACTGTCCTCAAAATGTCTGGGACATGCTCTCAGTCATTATAAGTCCCTGTAGCAAGGGCTAAATAGTAGGCCTGGCAAACTCGATTCATTTTAAGGATTTAGGTTATTCTGAGTCACTCACTAAACTGATCCGAGTCACTTGAGTCATTATTGCCAAATCTCCAATGAAACTCAGTCCTAGCCCATTCTCTCTTACCACTAACATAATAGTAAGTTCTGTGGATTCACACGGTGCAGATTCACTATTCCAGAGTTTAGTAATAAACATTTATTTAAAAAAGGCACACATGAAAAAAGAAACACAACATTTAGCCACGTATAGGCAATGTCAAAATAATATATGAAAAAAATGCCAAATGTGCTAATTAAGTAAACAATATTACAACAAAAATAAATATAACAATAAAATATATTAAATACAAAAACAACAATAAAATGGAACAAACATGCAAAATGTGCAAATAATAAATGCTAAGAAAAAAGACATAACTATTTACATTATAGTACTGCTTTTGTTGTGGAATTGCTTTACCCTGACTCGATGAGAGACTTCACTCGCTCTTCTGATACAGATCCACTCATGACAACATAGCCGGCTGATTCACGCGATTGACTGACTTACGCAAGAACTCACAAGTCCTCGGCAACTCATGAGTCCTCTGCAACTCACGGGTCCTCGGCAACTCACGAGTCCCCGGCAACTCACGAGTCCTCCTCAACTCATGAGTCCCATGGTCTGCGAGGCAGGCCGAGTGGCAATGTTTCAGACTGTCTGCTCGACCGAATTGCATGTATATATACTACATGTATACACCAAACCTACTGTAAGCCTAGCTAGGCTACGTGCAGAACATTGTATGTTATTTTAAACAATGTAGCCGGCTGATTCATGCTATTGACTGACTCACACAAGAACTCACGAGTGATCGACAACTCTGATAGTGGCGGGGGGCTTGGTGATAGTGGCCGGGGGCGTGGTCAACACAGACAAATAAAGGCCAGTCTTAAATAAAGACTGGGGGAATATTACGTATGGATAATCTCCTATAGGTGCCTTTCATATAATGTGCATTCCAGTTAGGCATAATGTACATTTCTATCACTTTAATAGATTCAACAATATATTCATGCTATTTTCGGATCATGGTACTTCTGCTCCTGCGAGCTGTCATTCCCAGTGGCGGGCCGTGCATTTTACACCTAGGCCTTCACTATCTTCCCAAAATGAAAACGCATTATAATAACCTCACAATGACATTCTAGGGCTATAGGTTATTGTCATTCGGCATATAATGCACCCCATATTCATAGTGAAGATAAGTTTACTCCACTCAATAAAGGTTATTTAACACGAGGCTCAACACCTATGAGACTTACAATACACTAATTGACCCGACACGACTGAAACCATAAGAATGTAACACTACGCATTATCAACCGCACATCGAGGTTTACCACGCACACTCAAATGCACAGCCCACGACCCCTGAATCTGAAACACAGACACGATCTGCACATGCGTCACACCAGTAGTGATCTAAAACAAGCAGTAATAATTAACAAGTATTTAACAGGCCTGGCGCCAAATGAAGTGTGTCAGTTTATCTCCCCCTGCATGAATACAGTACATGCACTAAGCCCCGTTAAGAACCTTTAAGGCTAGGGATGGACCGATACCACTTTTTATGGAACGAGTACAAGTACAGAGTATTTCATTTTGGGTACTTGCTGATACGAGTACCGATAGGAGTACTTTTAAGAACTATGCCAAATGTCACATTTATCAAGCTAAAATCTGCTATTTCTTAGATGTTGATCAGCCAATTCAAACATAGAAAAGTAAAAATTCCTACATATCCAGAAGAACACCATTTACATTGCAGGTCAAGAATGTGTAATATTTATTAGATGTCAATGGTTTACGTCTCCTTCCCTAATTAAGTGAGAGAAACACGTTTGTAAACGCGAACGCAATAGACGTTTTTTTTGCCCTAACTAAGCATTGCAGAAGTTTTGTGTAAGATGAGAATGTCTGTTTGAAGTGACTTTCTCCAAAACAGGGATAATTACCTAATCGTATTATTCTGTTAAGGTAATTTATTGTTTTATTATAATCGATTCACAATAGCTGTACTATCAATGTAATCTATTGAACAAAATAGGCTACATCGTATTTCTTTTAAGTTATATTTCTTAACGTTAGTATCTCAGAACTCAGAAATACCACTATTTTGTTCACCCAGAAGTTTTGCAAACTACCGACATTTGTCTTTCCTCGCTGATGAAGGTGGCTTTCAGAGGCTAGCTCCGGGGCGTTGCTCATGCCGTTTTCTACAGCACCGAATTGCATCCTTCATTCTTTCCTGTACTTAAATGTACTGGTATCTGTATCGGCCCACCCCTAGTTAAAAACATATAAAAATCCATCAAACTCACCAAAGCTGCTCATTATTTGAAAACGAAGTCCTTTCTCTTTTAAAAAGACTTCTATGACACGGTTGTACAGCACATCTTCATGTTAAGTTCCAATACAATATCTTGCCCAGTGCTGAGAGTCGATCCTGCCCAGTCCTATATTCGCCACCAAAGCAACTTCTTCACCTTCATCTGCCATTCTGCTTAAAGTAAAAAATCTAACTATCTAAAAATTGAAAGTTTAAAGAAATCTGAGAAGGGAGAGCCAAACTAGCCAATGCTAATTGTTTTATAAGCTAGTTGTTGTTCGGATGGCGAACGTTTTTTTGAACTGCCCCTCCTATCAGCAACAGAAACGATGCTGACGTAAAGCTAGGCCGGCAGAAATGCTTTACTTGGTCAAAGAACACACCCATCATGGTAAAGTCGAAATCTGATTGGTTAAAAATATGACAATCAACAACATGGTCCTGATGGGCTTCAACAGCAGACGGCATTCAATCGGAATTCTGAATGCCCTAGTCTACCCGGAGACAACACAGATGAAAAAATCTTGTTGGATAAAAGCTTTCATTTATATGAGCTGCGCTAAAAGCAAGGCAACTGAAAAGAACGTACTGTAGCAATGAAATCACCATATAGACTAATTTAAATGAACTTTGTAAAATATATATTATTAAAAAATATATTAAATAAAAAATATATTAAAGAAGTACAAAAATACATTTCTGATTCTGATTATCTTTGGGCCTGCAGAGAAGGCCTTGCAGGCCCTGACGGCCCACCACTGGTCATTCCGTAGGTTTTTGTTCCAAACCTAATTTAGCACAAGTGACGCTACTCACTACCAGTTTGAAACGCTAACTCAGGGTAGTCGCAACTCAGGTTGGACAGAACATTTACGGAATGGCAGCTTGCGGGAGCAGGAAATAGTATCGCTAAGTATAATTGTCCTACAGGTATTTCAGTCAATGCGGCTGTATGTTTTACTCATAGATATCCATAATAAAGGCTAGATTTCTCGTCCGCGCTGCTGGCCAATGGAGGCCGACGTCCGCACCTGGCGGCTATCTTGCCACAGAGAGCTTGCTTTCTCATAACATTGTGTGTTAATGGTGCATGTACTTTCAAATAACCATAACTTGTTCAATTTTCCACCGATTTCAAACGGTTTGGTTTGTTAAAAATGTCAGAGATGTAGTTATGACACTGTATACTGTTTGAAAAAATTGCATATTTTATATAAATCTTCCAGAATAATAGCCACTTTATTAACATTTGTAAGAAACTAAACCGTTTGTAAATCCGTCAAGATTTTAGCGAGATTAAAGTATTTGTGATCACTCACCTTACATCAGTTACCATAGAGCCCACCAAGCTTGCCTGTGACAAGATGGCCACCGGTGATGACGTTAGAGACTCCGCCTTAAGTCATCTAGCCTTTATTATGGATATCTATGGTTTTACTCAGCTTGGTGTTGTTTTTTCTATTAACATACAGGTAGATTGCAGTAACTACACTGGAAATAACATGGCTCCCATTCAGTGCAAGCGATTGAATATTCAAAAACTTTTTTCAACTACGTATTGGATTTGGAACGGTTACAAGAAGTGTTGAGATTGCCTTTTATTGCTGCATTACTTTGTTATTGCAAACTGGAACAAGGATTTACACAAAAATATAGCCAATTATACGTATCAAACAGAGGGAATCAGAAATAAAGGCCTGCCTCTAACAAAAGCCTGCTTCAAATAAAAGCCAGTTGCCTTCTGCAGTAGAGGTAAATAAAGGCCCCAATCTTTATTTGAGGAATTACGGTAGTCACACATTGAGGAGAACAGTGTCAGGGACAGTTGTGGGATATAGTGTTTTGGCCCATGCACAAATCATTTTTTTTAATGAGAGTTATAGTAAAAGAATGCCTTGGAATGTGTAAAAATTAGTGATGGGAAGTTTGATTCTTTTTTACTGAATTTTGATTTGTATTGTTAATTTGAGGATGTGCATATCGAAATGAACGAAAACAACCAGTATAGTGTTCTGTACCGTAGGTCCCAGATCATAGAAATCATAAGCCTTTGCAAAAAGAAGGAAAGAACAAAATGAATTAACCAAATACTGAATCATAATGCACCTGCACATCTCCAAAAACATTTAAGATAATGAACTAATGTCATACGTCTGCAAGAAAGTTCTACGTTTTAGGCAATAAAATAAATGTAACAGCCTAGTATAGTAAACTTGATAAGGTATAATTTCTGGGGAAATTGGGAAGTGCTCGTGGCCACATGTTGTTTCCAGCTGGAGCTGGTGGACTAACTGGGTGGAGTAACTGGCTGGAGTGGTTGGAGTGGGATGCATAAGTGTGTGGAGTGGCAAGAGTACCTGGGCAGAGTGGGCAGAGTAACTGTGTAAAGTAGTTGAATTAACTGGGTGGTGTGGTTGGAGTGGGTGGAGTTACTGTGGTGTGGTTGGAGTGGGCGGAGTAACTGTGTGGAACAGACAGAGTAACTGTGTGGAGTGGGCAGAGTACCTGTGTGGAGTGGCTTGAGTAACTGAGTGGTGTAGTTGGAGTCGGCGGAGAAACTGTGTGGTGTGATTGGGTGGAGTAACTGAGTGGGCAGAGTAACTGGGTAGAGTGGGTGGAGTAACTGGAAGGAGTGGGCGAAGTAACTGTGTGGAGTAGTGGGAGTTGGTGGAATAACTGTGGGGTGTGGTTGGAGTGGGCGGAGTAACTGGGTGGAGTGGGCAGAGTAACTGTGTGGAGTGGGCAGAGTAACTGTGTGGAGTGGGCAGAGTAACTGTGTGGAGTGGGCAGAGTAACTGGTTGGAGTGTTTGCAGTGGGCAGGGTAACTCTGTGGAGTGGTTGGAGTGGGCGGAGAAAAATTTTGAAGTGTTTGGAGTGGGTGGAGTAACTGGGTGGAGTGGATGGAGTACCTGGGTGGATTGGTTGGAGTGGGCAGAGTAACTGTGTGGTGTGGTTGGAGCTGGTGGAGTAACTAAGTGGAGTAACTTGCGAGAGTGGGCAGAGTGGCTGGTGTAATTGTGTGGTCTGGTTGGAGTGGGTTGCATAACTGGGTGGAGTGGCTGGAGTGAGCGGAGAAACTGGCTAAAGTGGTTGGAGTGGACAAAGTAACTGGGTGGAGTGAGCAAAGTAACTGTGTGGAGTAGTCAGAGTGGTTGGAATAACTGTGGGGTGCGGTTGGAGTGGGTGGAGTAACTGGGTGAAATGGGCAGAGTAACTGGCTGGAGTGTTTGCAGTGGGCAGAGTAACTGGCTGGAGTGGTTGGAGTGGGTGGAGTAATTGGGTCAAGTGGGCAGAGTGGGTGGAGTCACTGGGTGGACTGGGCAGATTAAAGCTAGGATATGCAATTCACTTCTAAAACATTTTTTGTCAAATTCGTTAAAACTGACTTTATATACCAATAAAAGCAGAAAAAAAAGCTTTGAAACACCATCCATCCATCCATCCATCTTCATCCGCTTATCCGGGATCGGGTCGCGGGGGCAGCAGCTCCAGCAGGGGACCCCAAACGTCCCTTTCCCGAGCAACATTAACCAGCTCCGACTGGGGGATCCCGAGGCGTTCCCAGGCCAGGTTGGAGATATAATCTCGCCACCTAGTCCTGGGTCTTCCTCGAGGCCTCCTCCCAGCTGGACGTGCCTAGGAAGGCGCCCAGGGGGCATCCTTACCAGATGCCCAAACCACCTCAACTGGCTCCTTTCGATGCAAAGGAGCAGCGGCTCTACTCTGAGATCCTCACGGATGACTAAGCTTCTCACCCTATCTCTAAGGGAGATGCCCGCCACCCTCCTGAGGAAACCCATTTTGGCCGCTTGTACCCTGGATTTCGTTCTTTCGGTCATGACCCAGCCTTCATGACCATAGGTGAGGGTAGGAACAAAAACTACCCGGTAGATTGAGAGCTTTGCCTTCTGGCTCAGCTCTGTTTTCGTCACAATGGTGCGATACAAACGGTGCTCTGAAACACATCTGAAAAAAATTGGGTGTCTGTAGTAGGCACAGCCCTACTATAAACCAAGCCAATCACTTTCTTCGGCGCAATGATTTGATTGGCAGGGTAACTGTTAACCTCTTCAATGCGTGCCCGGAGATACCTAATTTGGCACGCGCCCCAGCTCACTATATCTGACGAAGCTCGTTCAGTCATACTAACCTGTGAAGAAGCAGCAGTACATACCAAGATAATCTAAATTATGGCAGAGAAAGTCCCAGTGCAACCCAGAACTAGCAAAAAATGAAGACTTTGTTTGAATCGACTATGAACAAAAAAGCTTTATTTAAAGCATGCAATCAGACCAAAGTAAATATTGGTGTGGCTTTTCAGCGATGGCGACAACTCCGCAATTCCAAGTTGAAGAGTGGTCGCTTTATTTCTGCTAGACAGGTAATCTTGGTTATTTCATTTGGATGGTTATTTGTTAATATCATGAATTAGACATCAACGTGCATTCACAAGTTTTGGAGGCATGGCTTTTGAAAGTAGCTCTGGAGAGAGGAGGTGGAACTTTTTCCATTTGATCATTTGAAATGCTAGCTGTTTCTTGGTAGATTTTAGTGATTGCATACCCTAACTTTAACTGTAGGGTCAAACTTTGAAACAAACCAGTCACCAGTCAGTTGTGTAAAAATTATGAATGACATGTTTAGTGACAGCAGGAAGAGCTGTCATCAAATCATCAGGTCTTCCCACATTTTGATATATAATACAGTTGTATGTAAAAGTTTCGATTTTTGTGTATAAATAACAGCATGTTTGGATCAGCAATTTTATTTTGATCCATTAAATAACTGAAGGACACAGTAATATTTCGGTAGTGAAATGAGGTTCATTGGATTAACAAAAAATTGGAAATATGCATCAAAACAAAATTAGACGGGTGCATTCATTTGGGCACCTTTGCAATTTTGTTGATTTGAATACCTGTAACAATCTAGCACTGATTAGTGGAACACACAATTGGTTTGGTGAGCTCATTAAACCTTGAACGTCATAGGCAGGTGTATCCAATCATGATAAAAGGTATTTAAGGAGGCCAATTACAAGTTGTTGTTCTCTTTGACTCTTCTCTGAAGAGTGGCAATGTGGGGGCCTCAAAACAACCCTAAAATTACCTGAAAACAAAGATTGGCCAACATTATGGTTGGGGGAAGGCTACAAAAAGCTATCGCAGGGATTTAAGCTGTCAGTGTCCACTGTGAGGAACAAAGTGAGGAAATGGAAGACCACAGGCACAGTTCTTGTTAAGGCCAGAAGTGGCAGGCCAAGTAAAATACCAGAGAGGCAAAGGGGAAGGATGTAGACAGCGGTCAAAAACAGCCCACATACCACATCCAAAGACCTATAACATAATCTTGCTCTAGATGGATTGTTCAACAATTCAGCACACTTTGCACTAGGTGAAGCTGTACGGGAGAGTGATGCGGAAGAAGCCTTTTCTGCACACAAGCCAGAGAGTCGCTTGAGGTATGCAAATGCACATTTGGACAAGTCAGCTTCATTTTGGAAGAAGGTGCTGTGGACAGATGAAACAAAGATGGAGTTATTTGGCCACAACAAGGGGCATTATGCATGGTGGCAAAATAACACATATTGTTCCAAGACAAACACTTGCTACCCACAGTAACATTTGGTGGAGGTTCCATCATGCTGTGGGCCTGTGTGGCCAGTGTCGGTACTATAACTGGCTGTAAAATAACTGGCTGTTATTTTTGCTAAAGGAGGCTCAACTGAATATTGATGTGATATTTCTGTTGGGGTGCCCAAATTTATGCAACTGTCTATTTTAGTATTGACACTTATTTTTTGTTCATCCAATAAACCTAATTTCACTACTGAAATATTACTGTTTCCTTCAGTAATTTGATAGATCAAAATGAAATGGCTGGTCCAAACACCCAATTATTTATAAATGAAAATCATGGAAATTGTCAAGTGTGCCTAAACGTTTGCATACAACTTTATGCTGCAGGCAACTGGAATAAACATGATGTGCCCCAAACATATCCATTTTTAAATCAAGGTTAAAAAAAATTATCTTTTCACATGCTTATGACTGAGCGCTTAATTGTTCACATTGAATACTTTATGTTTTTATTGTTCTATGAACAATGTTGGGACACTCGAGGAGCCTTGCTATAACAGGCTTTGCAGTAAACAGATTATGGGAAACTGTATGAATATAAAATACACATATTTTATAATTAGGGGTCCAAGCCCGAAGGGGCTGGGAACAGTCGTTGCAAAGCAACGCGGTTCACAGCTCCAGCAGGGCTGTAGAACCCTATTGTTTTTCTAAGGTTTCGTATTCTTCTTCTTCTTCTTATTCTTCTGGTAAAACCGTTACTACAGCCTAAACCGTACATGATCATGGGGTGCCATTTTCAGGAGTGGTCCAGATCACCGCTGGGACCTCAGACAGAAAAATTCAGCCACTTCCACCACTAGGTGGCACTATAGCAGAAAAAAAGTGTTTGCCCTTATAACTCCCAAACCGTACATCGCACATAGAAGCTACACATATCCACGCGTTCCCTGAGTTCAGCTGAATCTTCTGACATAGGCCACGCCCATTTCCGCCAGTACTTTTATGCGTGAAAAATTGCAATTTATCGTAAACCTACTTTTTCTAACTCCTCCTAGACCGTGTGTCCGATATGCACGAAATTTGGTATGTATCATCACCAGACTGAAGTGACAAAAAGTTATCAAAATAATTTTTATCGTTTGAAAATTGCGTCAATTGCGCAAAAATAAATTTGTGTAGCTAGCTACTTAAGTATAAACTTTGCCATATCTTGGCCAAAAAAAAAGCTATCATCGTAAAACTTTAGATTCTTGTTCGACATGACCATCTGAGGCTCCCCAACACATTTTTTGAAAATTGGCTACTAGGGGGTGCTATAACTACAAAAAGTTTATATCTCATCAACGGCTCATCCGATGTTTACCAAATTTTGAGGCTACCATCTAGGGCCACTCTTGAGGCCACCCCTACAGTGGGGTACTGATTCGTCAAAAGGGGCGTGGCCTATGGGACCCAGTTTTGGATCTACCCCTTGTACTAATGTGAGTAA
>JACXGM010038281.1:0-10875 GCA_016801145.1 Umbra pygmaea
TTAACAAGATATTAATATGATTACTATGATGCTATCATGTTTTTAACAAGATATTAACATGATTAGCATGATGCTAACATGTTTTTAGTAAGATGTTAGCATGATTAACTTGATGCTAGCATGATAATCATGTTGCTATTATGATGTTAGCATGTTATAACAATATATTAACATGATAAGCATGATGCTTACATGTTTTTAGTAAGATGTTAGCACGATTAGCATGATGCTAGCATTATGTTAGCACGATAAACCTGTTGCTAGAATGATGCTAGCATGGTTTTATAAAGATATTGGTATGATTAGCATGATGCTAGCATGTTTTTAGTAAGGAATTAACATGATTATCATGATGCTAACATGATTTAGCAAGATATTAGCATGATCACCATGATGCTTACATGTTTTTAGCAAGATATTAGTATGATTAACATGATGCTAACATGTTTATAGCAAGATATTAACATGATTACCATAATACTAGAATGATGCTAGCATGATAAACATATTGCTAGCATGATCCTGATATGTTTTTAGTAAGATATTAGCATGATTAGCATGATGCTAGCATATTTTTAGTAAGATATTAGTATGATTAGCATGATGCTAACATTATACTAATATGATGCTAGCTTGATATACTCCACATATGTTGATATATAATATACACCACACATACCACATATGTTGTGGTGTCGGGTCTGATAGGCTGTTGGGTGTACTATGGTGTTTGCTGTAGTATGTTGTTGGCTTTTATTGGGTGTGGTGTTTGGTGGGCTGTGGTGTTAGGTATAGCATGGTATTGGGAATGTTGTGGTATACTGTGTGGTGTGGGCTGTGTCATGGTGTTGGGAATGCTGTGGAATAGTGATAGGTGTGTGGTGTTGGCTGGGAGTAGTACACTTGAACACTTATATTATTAAGTAAGACCAATAGTACTAGGTTGACTATCTATTAAAGTGTGGTGTCATATTAATTAATCAGTGGCCATGTTTATAACTCCCAGTGTAGAACCCTTTGATCTTGTTTTTAATTAAACCCTTTGAGCTCTTAACGAGCACCTGTGATGGGTCACACAATATAGCTAATGAAAATCTCATCAGTTTTACTGTAGTTGTTAAGGTATAGCTTTCTTCAAATGGCTCTAGTTTAAAAACTATACATCCCACAGCTTAGAAACATATATATCGTTGGACTCCTAAGAACCAGGCCAACATTTTTAATATGTCTCTAAAACCCTAAAACTGTAGACACAGTGACAGGTTAGAAAGAGGGTTCATTTTTAAAGCTGTTAAAGTGGAGATTCAATGAATGTCTATGGAGAATGTAAGTTCCAAACAAATGGTCATAGTTTAATAACTATTACGTTATGGCTTAGATTTTGACATCATTAGTGACAGCAGGAATAAATTAACGTTTTATTATTACATTTGTGTATGTAGGAGTGGTGGCAGTTTAGAAATTGTTTGAAGATTAGGCAGGTAAGAGCTGCCTTCACTCTAACTACACTCTAGCTCGTCCATTCATTCCTGTGGGAAAAAATATTCGCTACAAAAATGACAATAGACGAACAACCGTTTTATGAAACCTTCCACAAAACGGGACTAATGTGAATGGAAACGAGCCGCACGTGTCAGTACCTGACACGTGTATGTAGTGTAAAAACTCTGGGAGTAGTGTCACTCTGAAGAATTCTTATGGGACTTTTTTAAACGGTATTATTTTGGAAACCATTTTTCGAAACCTTTAATGAAATGACAGGAATGTTAAGAGGAACAAGTCGCACGTTTTGGTATCTTACTTGTGTGTGTAGCATAAAAACTCTGGGAGCAGTAGAGGCCGGAACCTTCGGCCCATTCATTCCTATGGGATTTTTTGGCCACGGCAAGAACACTTAATAATAATATGTCGGATAATAGTATGTGTTCCTTGCCAAAGGCAAGAACACTTAATAATAATATATGTCAGATAATGGTATGTGTTCCTTGCCAAAGGCAAGAACACTTAATAATAATATATATGTCGGATAATAGTATGTGTTCCTTGCCAAAGGCAAGAAAACTTAATAATACAGTGTCTTGCGAAAGAATTTGGCCCCCTTGAACATTGACATTTTGCCACATTTAAGGCTTCAAACATAAAGATATAAAACTGTAATTTTTTGTGAAGAAGCAACACAGTGGGACACAATCATGAATTGGAACGAAATTTATTGGATATTTCAAACTTATTTTTTCAAACAAATAAAAAACGGACAAATTTACTTTCAGTGTAGCAAACTCTCCAGAAGTTCAGTGAGGATCTCTGAATGATCCAATGTTGACCTAAATGACTTATGATGATAAATAGAATCCACCTGTGTGTAATCAAGTCTCCGCATATAATAATATATATGTCGGATAATAGTACGTGTTCCTTGCCAAAGGCAAGAATACTTAATAATAATAATATATGTGTCTGATTACATAATGTGTTCCTTGCCAAAGCCAATTCATGGTACTTATAGTCATTTGCAAAAGTTTAGGAACCCCTGAAAATGTCAGTTGATTTTGATTTATAAATAATTGGGTGTTTGGATCAGCAATTTTGTTTTGATCTATCAAATAACTGAAGGACACCGTAATATTTTAGTAGTGAAAGTAGGTTTACTGGATGAACAGAAAATGTGCAATATGCATTATAACAAAATTAGATTAAATTAGTTCAGTTTCGTCACTGTTGAGCTTAAAGTAATGGTTCGGAATAATTTAACCCTAGGGTCCTTTGCACCTTGACCTAGAGCCAAACAACCCCCCATAATCCACATGAACCAGCTGAGTGAGGGTGTCGTCCATGTCTGAGATCCACCCCAGCTACGACCCGTAAGGGTACAACGGAACCGTATACTTTGCATTAAATACTCTGTATACACTGATGTGGCAGGCAAACAAGTGGGGTGCAGCTATGAGGGTAAGTTCCTACGGCAGATAGAACCCCGGGTGTGTCTCAGACTAATGGTCCCTGTTTAGTGATTGTAGTTCAGCATTTTTTTCTCCTGTCGCTATCCGCTGTCTCCAGTGCTGAATTCCTCTAGGCCCTGGTGATTTTCGTCAGTGGAGTTGTCCAGGGTCCTGAGGCTCTGTTGCAATGTGGTGTTCTTGAGAGGGGGGTGAGGCACAGAGTCCTGCCTACCCCCGTCACATCAGGTTTCAGTCAGAAAGAGTCCAATTTGTTGTCTAATATTAGTTCATGGAGCAGGGGTGCTTTGTTGTTAAAACATCTGGTGTTTGACAGGGTGGGATGAGGGTACAGATTGTTGTAGATTGGAGTGGGCAAAGAAAACAAAGGCATGGTGGGTATATCTGCTTAGAAATATAGGAAACATTGTATAGGATAGAGCACCACAATTAAATCTGCTAAATAAAAGCATATTATATTCATTATTAATTTCCCTTGTCTTTGTTTGAAACAAATTGTAGCCTATACGATTACAATACACATTTTCTGAGGTTTTTGAAAAAGTTGGTTTGCACATTGTGCGATATTATGAAAAATCTTGTTATCAGAAATGGGCATGTCATCAGATTCAGTTAAATTCAAAGAACACGTGGATATAAGGTTTTCTATTGTGCAGTGTCTAATGTACCCCGTCATGTACTGCTAGAACAGCAAGGATCTCATCTGTAAATCTATCCAAACTGTTTTTGCCAAAAGCAAATAATATAGATGCATGGATTGCATAAAGTCGCAACAACAAAATTGACTACCACATTTTCGGCACTGCTGATGCGACATATATGTGATCAATAAACAAACATTTCTCAACATAGCTATGAAAGCAATACAGCAATCGAAAGCCACTATTTAGCCCTTCACAAAGATGCCAAGCTTTTTGTTCTAGCTCTAACAGCCACGAAACAGTCCAGCAATATATCAGCAAAAACTATTTCACATTTTGAAATCAATACAACCTTTCCCTATATCGTATGATTTTTATGGTAAAACGTGGTTTCTGGCCAACTAATTCCTCTTGGCAAGTTATTTCAATGCCTTATAGACATTCTGGATTAGTTTAGGCTTCTATACATTGTGTATAATACATAATCCCGCTGGTTTGAACTTGACTGCCTGTCGACGCTCAAAGCACAACATAAGGTCTCTCTCCCCATCTACTGAAAAAATGAAGTAACACATTGTCCTAAGCTGTATTTCACTGTATTCTGGTGAGAAAGACCTTTCCATAGAGTGGTCACATGTTAAAATCGACCAACCAGATCACAAAATATTTAAACGCGTATCTGTTCAAAGTAAGTTCTCTGTTTTGTTCAGTTACGCACCCTTTGCGCATTGTGGTTGTAGTGCTCTCGGTTTTTGACGGATTACAACATCATTTCTCAACATGGCATGTTCTAGCAAAAATATTGAGTTACAGAGGCTTTGGTACTATTAGCAAAGGAAAATTGGACTATAAATATTCTCCCTGACTGAGACTCTGACGATTCCATTGGAGTTACATGACGAACCATTTCGACAACTACATGAAACAACATGAAACAACGGAACACCTGTACACCCCAAATGCTGCATCAAGAGTGTATGTAAGTATATGTTATGTTGTTATTCCATTATATTTATTATGTCTTTACTGTTTTGCTGTTGTATTGTATGAGCACACAACTAGTTAGCCGCTGAGCTAAGCTAAGCTAAGCAATGGGCCTACATAATGATCATTGTATTATGATTAGTTATGCTACCGGTTCCACACAAATGCCCATACACTAAGTGAACACATTTATTACTGTATTATTTTTACATTTAGACAAAATAACATGCAATATTTTTGTTTTATTTATATAAATAAATAAATAAGTAAATTCGGATGATGCATGTTTTGATACCACGTAACTTAGTGTAATACTACAGCAGGTGTTTTGTATCAATACAGAAACATTTGCCATGATTCTAGCTGAGTGAAATCCTTTGTTTACGAAGCTAGGCATGTAATAACGACGCTAAGGCCTGTAATAACATAGTTGTTTTATAGTGTAACAACAAACAGTGTCTCCACTAATACTAAATGTGTATTGTATTAATTGAAAAATAGTTGCCACGCTACTAGCTGAGTGAAACCCTTTGTTTACTAAGCTAGGACTGTAATAACGACGCTATGCCTGTGATAACGACGCTAGGCCTATAGTAACGCTGTTAAGGCCTGTAATAACATAGTTGTTTTATAGTGTAACAACAAACAGTGTCTCCACTAATACTAAAGGTGTATTGTATGAATTGAAAAATAGTTGCCATGCTACTAGCTGAGTGAAATCCTTTGTTTGCTAAGCTATGCCTGTAATAACGACGCTAGGCCTGTAATAACATAGTTGTTTTATACTGTAACAACCAACAATGTCTCCAATAAGTCAGACAAATACTAATAACAACATGTTTATTACTGTATTATTTATACATTCAGTCAACATACTGTGAAATGTGTATAATACAGTGAAAAGTGAATGAATGTACATGTGTTGGATAGTGCTAAGTATAGTAATATCTTTACTAATAAAGAGAGTAATCAGAACAATTCCAAAAGCCCGGGTTTTAGGGTACAAAGTGCATATTTATTATTGCTAAATCACTGATGGTCACTATATATGTATATAGTTTTAAGATGTTTACATTTTTTGTTTTTAATTTGTTGTTATCTTTTCAATAAATCTGCACTTTTTGGAGTCAAACGTTACCATAGAATGGTTTATTTCAATGGGAACATAGAGGTCTGGGTAAAAATTTAAAACCAAGTCAAATTAGATGTATGTTGATGGAATGTACACATATAGGCCCTATTTTAATGATCTGAAATGCAAGTATCAAACGCGAAATGCAAGTGACGTGGGAGAATCCCGGGGGTTTTTGCTATTTTACCGGCGAGATAAATGACTCTTGCGCCCGACGCAAATCTAAAATGGGTAGGTCTAAAGTTGCTTCATTAGTCATAGGTGTGGTTTGGGCGTAATGTGCAATAAACCAATCAGAACATCATCTCACATTCCCTTTAAGAGCAGGCGTGCTTGTTCCATGGCAAACTGCTATTATAAGGGGGGATTGCTATTGATTTTTCTTTTTACAAAATGTAAATAAAGAAATGTCACAAAACATAGCGTACTTTCTGATGTTTTGGACTCACTCTCACTAAATCACGAGGTTATGAATGCATGGTAATATTTTTTCAGGGTAGTCTAACATTAGATCGAGATTACTCTTCTGTCAGATAAGCTTTCCTCTCCCTGTTCTGTATTTCTGGGCATTTGGGGTAAGTTGCAACGGCACATGCATTTCAACATCACTTCTCCTAAAGTCCTCTATTATTTCCTAATTAATGTCATCAACACATCCATGATTCATGTAAATGTTGCATAAAACACAACAAGCCACAAAGAATGCTGCAACTTTAGTAGTGTACCTGTTCTATCCAAAAGTTCACACACAATTTTAAAGTTATCCTGCGTAGGACTCGAACCCACCGTCTATGGGTCAGGCGTCTGTCGCTCGTCTCGTTGTGCCACCTGGCAGACACACACCTAAGCAGCTGCCAAAATTCAATAGTTTCAAAAGAGAATCGAGTCAAAATTAGAAGTTTTTTTACCAAGATGCCAAAGTTCCATTAATCAAGTCAAGTGTGAATCTTTATACGAATGTGCCACATATCGTATTCCAATGAGTTACATTTCAGAAAGAACCTACGTCCGTAACACAATGGTTTGGGCTCACGGCACACGGTTCAGCAGCTTACGTTGAAGCTGTAGAGGAGAGGCTTCGGTGTAAGAACGAGCACAGGATAAGCACACAAAATAATTACTTAACAACCTAACCAGACGTCTTAATGCTAATGTAACATACGTTTAGCCAATGCGGAGCCAGATTAGCAAAAAGAGCAGAAATAGAATGTACACGAAGAACAGATAGGTTCAAAAGAACTTATTGGTGAAATCAAAACAAGCTGCTTTAGCGCAATAGATTAAAACAACAGTTGAACAACACAGGAATCAACACAGTTTTTGTACTCATCCGACGCGGGGTTAGAACCCACAACCGGAACGGCTCGGGATTAGTAACGCACGGTTTAGCAAACTGCACCACTCAGAGGCGGACAATGGCACACTGTAGAGGAGAGGGTTCAATGTAAGAATGAGGTTAACCAGATTAGCGTGCTAAAATAGCTTAATTCTAATGTAGCTTAGGAGGTGGTACACCCAATCCTGGCAAAATAGATATCCTTGGATTCGACATGACGCAAGGAATCGATAGATGCCAATTTTATGATTTTGTGACAAATTGTTCACATTTACAGCCTCTGAACTGATTTTGGGTCAACATTGTTAATTATTTGACGTCGTAACTTTTTTCCGGTATAGCAAAAAAATCTGGAACAGTACTTCTGTGCGGCTCGGTCTGATGATCAATTGAACCAATTTTGGCCAATTTTGGACTAATTTTGAAGGAGGCGTAGCGAAAAAATTATCCAATATGGCGGCCAGTCACATTGTTGAAAAATAAGACATGAGATATCGTTGAAATCGGCATAAGCCAAGGAATATATTGACGTAAAGAAATCAAATTTCAAGCAATGTTAGAAAAAGTTATGTGTTTAAAAAAAATGATATCTCTGGAACAGTAGGTGGCGCTGTGATCAAACTTCTCAGGTACCTTCGGGCCATGCAAATGATTATCCGTACCAAATTTGGTGAAGAAATTTCAAATAGTTAGATAAATAGATACTGCAAATTAGGACAAAATTTAAAATTGCGGACACATGGTACATCCCACCATGGCGAAATTTATATCTACAGATTCGGCATTATCCAAGGAATCCATAGATACCACAATTATAATTTTCTGACAAACTGTTCAAAAGTTATTGGCCGAAATAGCAATTTTTCATATCTCATGACCCGTAGGTGGCGCTTCTGCCAAATTTGGCATGGAACCTCAAAACGTGCTTCCGATGAAGTGCACCAATTTTTGTTTTGATTGATCAAACTTTGGCCGAGATACAGCCTCTTAGCCAATTTTGGGTGGACCTCGTCCAACTTCCTCGTGAACTTTTGACCAAAGATGAATAAAAAAATTGATAGTTATTTGTATGTGGCTCAGTCTGAAGATCAAAGGCAAAGTCTAAAGGAAGAGTAGCAAAAAAACGGAATACTGTACATTTCAAAATGGCCACTACTGTAATGGGTGGGGTCTTAATGTAAGGTAATGGTTGTGATCAACATGATGAGTGGAATCAGGTGTACTAAGTTTCATGTCTCTAGATCAAAGGCTTCAAAAGTTATAACCATTTTAATGTTGAAATTTTGAACTGGTGGTGGCGCTATAGAGTTGTTCATAGAGGGTCAAAGTTGGTCCAATTACTATTAATTAACATCACTACAAGTGTGCCAAATTTCATCATTTTCCTATATATGGTTCATAGGGCTGCCATAGACTTCCACCAGGGAATAATAACAATAACTAGAATAGGTACAATTTCTGGGGAAATTGTGTGAAGTGTTCTTGCCGCCACTAGTAGTCCGCACGTTTCGGTACCTTACTTGTGTATGTAGTGTAAAAACTCTGGAAGTAGTGTCACTCTGAATAACTTCTCCATTCATACCTATGGGACTTTTTTGAAAACAGTTTTTCGAAACCTTTCACGAAATGACAGGAATGTTAAGGGGAAAAAGCCGCACGTTTTGGTACTAGCTTTTGTGTGTAGCATAAAAACTCTGGGAGCAGTAGCGCTCGGAAATTTCGCCCCATTCATTCCCATGGGATTTTTTCGCCACGAAAACTGTAATATTTTGCAAATCGTTTTACGAAACCTTCCACAAAACAATAGCAACTCGATTGGGATTGAGCTGCAGGTTTTGGTACCTTACTCGTGTATGTAACTTCAAAACTCTGGGAGGAGTAGGGGGGCACATTTTTACTATAAGTTTAATAATAATATATACAGGTCCTTCTCAAGAAATTAGCATAGTGTGATAAAGTTCATTATTTTCCATAATGTAATGATAAAAATTATACTTTCATATATTTTAGATTCATTGCACACCAACTGAACTATTTCAGGTCATTTATTGTTTTAATACTGATGATTTTGGCATACAGCTCATGAAAACCCAAAATTCAGATCTCAAAGAATTAGTATATTTCATCTGACCAATAAAAGAAGTGTTTGTAATACAAAAAAAAGAAAAAGTCAACCTTCAAATAATTATGTTCAGTTATGCACTCAATACTTGGTCGGGAATCCTTTTGCAGAAATCACTGCTTCAATGCGGCGTGGCATGGAGGCAATCAGCCTGTGGCACTGCTGAGGTGTGATGAAGGACCAGGATGCTTCGATAGTGGCCTTAAGCTCATCCAGAGTGTTGGGTCTTGTGTCTCTCAACTTCCTCTTCACAATATCCCATAGATTCTCTATGGGGTTCAGATCAGGAGAGTTGGCAGGCCAATTGAGCACAGTAATACCATGGTCAGTAAACCATTTACCATTGGTTTTGGCACTGTGAGCAGGTGTCAGATCGTGCTGAAAAATTAACTCTTCATCTCCATGAAGCTTTTCAGCAGATGGAAGCATGAAATGCTCCAAAATCTCCTGATAGCTAGCTGCATTGACCCTGCCCTTGATAAAACACAGTGGACCAACACCAGTAGCTGACATGGCACCCCAGACCATCACTGACTGTGGGTACTTCAGGCATTTTGGCATTTCCTTCTCCCCAGTCTTCCTCCAGACTCTGGCACCTTGATTTCTGAATGACATGCAAAATTTGTTGTTGTTTTGTTGTGCTGCTTCTCTGTAGCCCAGGTCAGGCGCTTCTGCCGCTGTTTCTGGTTCAAAAGTGGCTTGACCTGGGGAATGCGGCACCTGTAGCCCATTTTCTGCACACGCCTGTGCACGGTGGCTCTGGATGTTTGTACTCCAGACTCAGTCCACTGCTTCCGCAGGTCATCCAAATTCTGGAATCGGTCCTTCTCCACAATCTTCCTCAGGGTCCGGTCACCTCTTGTCGTTGTGCAGCGTTTTTTGACACACTTTTTCCTTCCCACAGACTTCCCACTGAGGTGCCTTGATACAGCACTCTGTGAACAGCCTACTTGTTCAGAAATTTCTTTCTGTGTCTTACCCTCTTGCTTGAGGGTGTCAATGATGGCCTTCTGGACAGCAGTCAGGTCGGCAGTCTTACTAATGATTGCAGTTTTGAGTAATGAAACAGGCTGGGAGTTATTAAAAGCCTCAGGAATCTTTTGCAGGTGTTTAGAGTTAATTAGTTGATTTAGATGATTAGGTTAATAGCTCGTTTAGAGACCCTTTTCATGATATACTAATTCTTTGAGATAGGAATTTTGGGTTTTCATGAGCTGTATGTGTCACACCCTGCTCTAGTGGGCTGGGTTTAGTCCCCCTTTTTCTGTTATTTTCGGTTTACAGAGGTTGCTTTTGTTGTTTTGCATTCAGTGTATTACGGTGGTTTAGTTGTACTATTTTGTTAGGAGTGTTATGTATTGGTTCCCCTTAGTGTCCCGTTTGTGTTATGTCTGTTTATGGTTCCTTTCTGTGTTGTTTACTGTCGTTGCTATGGTTCCCCTTGTGTTTCATTCTCTCATTGCATTAGTTACGTCATCGTTTAGGATCCCCCAGGTGTTTTCAGTTATTAGTATGTGTATTTAGCCCTTGTGTTTCCGCCTTGTCCTTGTCAGTCAATGTTATTCGTTACGTGTCCCTGGTTTAGACTTATGCTCCAGTGTTTTCGCCCCTCGTGGCAGTATTTGTTTGAATCTTAAGTATTTTGTTAATAAACACCCTTCGATTATTGCAACCTTCGCGTTTGTCTCTATCGCTTCCTGAGG
>JACXGM010038282.1:0-10875 GCA_016801145.1 Umbra pygmaea
TTCATCCTAGTATATACTGTACACAAACAGTACACCCTAGATCATGTTAATTTTACGTTGCGTTCATCCTAGTATATACTGTACACAAACAGTACACCCTAGATCATGTTAATTTTACGTTGCGTTCATCCTAGTATATACTGTACACAAACAGTACACCCTAGATCATGTCAATTTTACGTTGCATTCATCCTAGTATATACTGTACACAAACAGTACACTCTAGATCATGTTAATTTTACGTTGCGTTCATCCTAGTATATACTGTACACAAACAGTACACCCTAGATCATGTTGATTTTACGTTGCGTTCATCCTAGTATATACTGTACACAAACAGTACACCAGCTTCTTACCTCTGCTAGGGCTAGACTCACTGGACCTGGCTGGTATTTCCAGTTCATTTTTCAGGATACTGAATGCTTCCATATGCATTGGTCCATGTGAAACTCAGATGATTTAACAAAAATACTAATCATCTTCTTGGCTGGAAATGGTTGAAAGCAAAAGCATAGCCCTGTCCCACACTTTACAAAAAATACTTTCTGTCTCTGTTGCTTGCTGGTCAGTTCACACAAACACCACCAGTGAGAGTTCGCCCTGGGCTCAATAGCTTCACCAGTGGCCACCAAATCAGCAGCTTGATTCAACTGATAAAGTTCCATCCTTTGCCATATTTCTTCCTCACTGTATTCCGGTTCAAACATTTATGGTTGTATATTGCCATTCACCTGATCAAAGTTGAAATAGTCAAGCTTCAGGTCTTTTGTCACATGCACTAGCCATTGTAGAAAACATTCCCTCTCTAACTCTCCTTATTTAGCTATATATTTAACAGAAGAAAGCAATGTGTAGGATTCTCAAATGTACTGCAAAGTTTTATTCTCCAAACAGATCAATTTAGGGGTGGGACAAATAAAGATCAGGAAGTCAACCGAATGGCTGCCCTGAATCTAGCTGTTGTTTTAAAAAAAAACTACGATGATGTATAAAAATGTTGTCCTGGTGAAATTTGGATTCTTACTGTGGGTGAGATTGAAATTACCAAATGCATAGTGTCACGGTCTCCCCCTCCTGGAGTGACAAAGTCGGTGGTCCATATTAAGTTAACTGTAGCTCATTGTTAATATTTACGTGTGTAAGTAGTTAATGTTCCAGGTTTCACCATGACTCCTTTTTACTCATTTGGCTTTGCGTTTGTCTCCACTTTATCCCTGCAGCAGATGTTGCATCTTGAGAAGGTGTTTTTACTGACTCTCATGTCGGAAACATGACCGGCACAATGATTTTGGGGTATTATTTAAATATATTAATGATCTACACATAGAAATATATTTAAATATATACTTTTTCAGCTGGGGGGTCATAAGACTGCATTGACATGATCCTGCATGAACAGATTTGCTGCTGCCACTGCATTTCGTTTTTTACTTAAATGTGCAATATGTAATTTTTGGCCGCCAGGGGGCTCTCAATCAAAACAATAGCAAAAGATGTACTTGGATGACGTCGGGAGGTTGTGTGGGATCATGGGTTTTGTTATTGTCATCAATGACAACCTTCCAATCTAGCATCTCCGGCAGAAAAAATGTTTACTGACAAAGTAATATATTGTTAGAAAGTTATAACTTTATTCACGTTACGTTTGGCGGCTCCCTGGATCTTATAACAACTAGAGTAGTCACAGGTTATATGACGCCATTTACGGGCGACAAAATGAAACACTCTGGATTTGAAAGTTAGTGGAAACATTTAGGATAATGTAAGTACACAACTAAGATATATATATATAATATATGTATAGTGATGTTTGCTTTTAATGCAAAGTATGTATTTTGTTATTGTTTTGATTGATATTACATATTGTACCTTTAAATATTTACTATGTGTTTTTTATTGTATCTTATACCTCTGATTCTTGATGTTTTGCATGTTCTTTGGTACCAGGTATCTAATTAGTCCTACATTCCTGCATATTTATTATATTGTGTGTATGTCTATCCATGTTATGGTTTAACACTTTTGGACCCATTTACACACTGGCCAATACAAGAGCATTTGCAGTGTACAGTACCTTGTAACAGACGTTCCTTTTATTAGCAGGTAACCACCCAGAAGAACAGGTCAGTTCCGGGGTGGTGGGAGGGGCTATTGTTGACGTCACGCCCTCTGCCATTTTCTTACAGATGTACTTCTCCTTGTTGCTGCAACTGACTACGTCCCACAATCCCGCTAATCTTCCTGTTGTTATAGCCACGCAGCCTTGTTTTTTGTCTTTTTTCAAATATCAAGAAAGACAGAGAGAACATTTTAAAGATTTGTTTGGACTTTTGCTAACTGGTTTAAAAGGTGTAGAAGGAAGTTATGGAGGCCAAGTCTGACAAAATAATAAATATAAATATATATATATATACATCAATTTGAATAGAGAGAACGGCGGCACTGTTAATGAACCGCCCATGCTGGCGCCTGGTGGCTCCCCACACTCCAATGCTACCCCTGCGGTGGTTATGGTCTGCTGGTGACCCTTTGGGAGTGTGGTCTTGGCAATGTGGGTGGGTCGGAAGCATGCCTGCTTGCTCCTGCCTGAGGCTTTCCTTGTGCAGGACCAAGTCTCTTGTCCCCCCTGTCTCAGCCCCAGATGTTATGCTGCAATAGATTATGTGCTGGGGGACTAGGGTTTTTCTGTCCCCAGAGGCAGATTATATATTCATTTTGGGGTCAGAGCTGTATCAAGGTACTAGACCCAAGGTACTAGACCCAAGGTATGTTTGGAGTCCCTTGGGACAAACACCGCTATCAGGGGGCATGGAGTTAAATTGCTTTTAATTGCTTCTGAAACTGTATGGAATAAAAAGGTCCAGTGTTAACTCAAATTTGAGCAGGTAAAAAACATATGGTAGAGGTTGAATGGGGAGGAATGACATCTGTCACACACATCCATCACCGTGGGATACATTTTGGACAGTCTAGACTTAGAGTAATGAACTCTGTTGGTCACCTTAAATCACTTTATCCCAGAAATCCTTCAAAAGTTCAAGACCAATTTCCAGCTCCCAAGCAGTTTTAGGTATATTACTAGAGTGTTTATCACAGGACATAATCCAAGAAGAGATTTGTGAAATTACTGATTTCTGTTCTGGTAAAAATTTAAATAGCTAATTCCAGGGCTGGGTGGGGGGGGTAGTAAAGGGAAGCCAACATATTCAGAGAAGACAAAATGTCTCATCTACGATTAAATAGTTAGGCTACAACATTCAGTTGAATCGAGAAACTGGAACTGGTATCTGATCCTATTAACGGTAGAATCAATCTTCAAAAACAAAATATAGTATCTATATATTTTTGGATCGATCTGCCCAACCCTATTGGGTGTGTAGTGGACAGGTTTGACAGACAAAGTGAACGAGTTGAAATAGTGCAAATAAGCTATTGCTTTAGCTCAGTAGTAGTGACTGTCCACGTCTTTTGGTCTTAATGTAATTCTGTGTGTGATAAAAGGAGTCTGTCTGGCATGGCATTTATAGCTACTGGGAAGGATGTTATGCTCTATTCTATTGTGTATGTATTCACATCAAATTCAGACATTGATTTGATCCCCACCACTCTGGGAATTAGCCCCACCATAGTTTAGCCCAAATACCCCAGCGTCTCCAATGATTGGCAATGTATGAGAAGGGCATCCGAGTGCTCCGGTCGTCCGAGTGCTCCGGGCGTCCGAGTGCTCCGGGCGTCCGAGTGCTCTGGAATCGTATATAAAAAAATGAAGGCAATGATCCCACTTCCTCCAAATTCCTACACTACAGGGTCAACTTCAGTGTCATTAGACGCTGATTACTGCAAAACCTTCGGCCAGACCCTCCACGCGAAAAACTTAATAATCAAAGCTAGCATTTTCAGCTAGGTTAGCCAAGACTCCACATGAAATAATACAGAAATAAAAGAATGTGGAAATAAATGAATATAAAATAAATACAGAAATAAATTATTACGGAAATAAACCAAAATAATATTGATTAATTAATGTAGAGTTTTATATATTTATATTTATGTATTTTTTTGTATAAATATTTTTATTGATGCATATATTTATTTATTTATTTCTTATTTTGACAGACTTGGTCCTCCAAAATGATGTGCATATACCAGCAACTGTCCATGATATGATCCATCATCATTTTATGCACTTTAGTAGTTTGGAGCTGCTGTCTATAACCATTATGGGAGAAGGACACAGTACCTGGCATTCCAACATTGAAGTGCGTAAATTTAACATCCGTATGGGTAGTCCACTTGAAGGTGCTTACATCCGCCATGTTCGATAGTCCTGTCCAGAAGTACTTTTCTGGTCTCAGACCCACCAAACTGACCAGGAAAGCATTCTCATACCTAAAAATCAGCACACGTGCACACAGACACACACACAATATATCATATATTATTTTTCCGTTAATATACAGATGTGCTCATAGGTTTGCATACCCTTGTGGAAATTGTACAATTTCAGCATTGATTTTGACAATATTACTCTCCATGCAAATAATCTCACTGTTATAAAGTAAGTTGTTCATATGAAGCCATTAATTATAAAACAGTTGTTTGCTCCTTTGTAAACCATACTGATAACAGAAATCACTAAAATGGCCCTGATAAGTCAAGTCAAAGTCAAAGTGGTTTATTTATCATATGCATTGAATAACATACATCATCCTATGCAGAGAAATTCTGCTTAAAAATCGACATAGCCTTTAATGTTTGGCCTTTTTACATACACACATGGTGACACACACAGGTTAAAATTGCTATTAAAGGTTAATTTCCCACATTTGTGGTATATTAAATTGTGTCTGTGTAGAAATAATCAATGATATATAAAAAGATCCAAACCCTTGCAAATTACATTCAGTGCGGTCCAATCCCTTATTATGGAAGTGGAAGATTCGGGATCTCTTGATAACAAGCCTAGGTCAGGTAGACCAAGAAAGATTTCAATCAAAACTGCCAGAAGTATTGTTTGGGATACACAGATATACAGGCTTCTCTGGAAAAAGACTGTGTGGTCGTTTCAAGGAGCACAATCCGACGATACTTGACCGAAAATAAGCTGCATGGTTGGGGTGCCAGAATGAAGCCACTACTGCGCCAGTGCCACAAAAATGCCTGGTTACAATATGCCCTACAACACATTGACAAGGCCTCACAGCTTCTGGCATACTGTAATTTAAAAGTGACAAGACCACACTTTTATTTGGAGAGGGGTCATAGTGTAGATAGAATACCATCCCCACAGTAAAGCATGGTGGTGGCTCACCAGTGTTTTAGGGGTGTGTGAGCTCTTAATGTGTCAGGATCCAGGCAAGGGACCGGGAGTGAATCCAAAAGCAGATGAACATGAGGTAAATGATAATGTGACCAGTAGAGTTCAGCCCAGGTGAGTGAGATCCAGGGAAGGATATCCAGGTTACTGAAGACCAGGTAGGTGTAAACTTGCTGGTAGGGTGCCAGGTAGGTATGTCCACTGGAGCTGACGAAGTGAGCTCCAAATTGCAGGAGGAGAACCAGGCATGTAGGACTTCGGATTATCAGCACGGATGGAAAATAATAACTAGGAACCAAAAGGGCACAGCACTCAGACTAGCTATATATAATGTAAAAAGAAACAAAATAGCACAGTGGTCAGACTGGCTGTTAGGTTTAGTGGCACGAGACCTAAACACAATTGGTAGTACAATAATCCGGCAAAGGCTGACTGTAATCACCTCCCTAATAAAGGGAGAGGGGCAATCAGCCCAGGTGTGGGAGAGGTAGCAGGTGTTCAGGATTGTGTTGATGGGACTGGTGCTTAAAGACAGGTGCCTTCAGGAGTGCAGGGGAATACGGGAACTGGTGCTCAGGAACTACCACCAAACACAGAAACAGACCAGACACACAAGGGAACCAGGAGGACGTGTCTGTGACAAAATTCACAGGGAACCTTGTGAAAATTGATGGCAAGATTAATGTAGCCTGTTATTGGTCAATACTGGCAGACAATTTGCATTATTCTGCATGAAAGCTGCTTATGGGATGCTTTTGGACTTTCCAGCATGACATCAACCCTAAGCACAAGGCCAAGTTGACCCTCCAGTGGTTACAGCAGACAAAGGTGAAGGTTCTGAAGTGGACATCATAGTCTCCTGACCTTAAAATCATTGAGCTATTCTGGGGGAGATCAAGTGTGCAGTTCATGCAAGATTACCAAAACCTTTGCATGACCTGGAGGCATTTTGCAAAGACGAATGGGCAGCTATACCAACTGCAAGAATTCATGGCCTCATAGACAACTATCACAAATGACTGCACACTGTCATTACATGGTATTCAGAACTGAGGATATACAGACTTTTGAACAAGGGTAATTTAATTATTTTCTTTGTTGTCATGTTTTATGATTGTGCCATTCTGTTATGAAATACAGTTGAATATGACTCACATGAGAAAAAAAGAAATTTGTTTTTCCTGCTTACTCATGTTATCTACAACCCAAATTCCAAAAATGTTGGGACATTTTTTAAATTTGAATTAAATGAAAATTAAAAGACTTTCAAATCACAAGCCACTATTTTATTCACAATAGGACATAGGTAATGTAACTTATATTTTGAAACTAAGACATTTTTAAATTGTATGCACTTAATGAGCTCCTACAGGTCTCAAAATAGTTGGGACGGGGGCATGTTTAATATTGTGTAACATCTCTTCTATTTTTCAAAACTGTTTCAAGATGACTGTGCATTTAGCATATGAGTGTCTGGAGTTTTGGTGTTGGAATTCAGTCCCATTCCTGCCTTAAATAGGTTTCCATCTGCTGAAGAGTTTGACATATTTTTCATTTGATGATGCACCAAATGTTCACTATAGGTGAAAGATCTGGACTGGAGGCAGGCCAATTCAACACCCGTACTCTTCTATGATGAAGCCATGCTGTTGTAATAGCTGCAGTATGTGGTTTTGCATCTTCCGACCGAAATACACATGGCCTTACCTGAAATAGACGTTGTCTGGAGGGAATCATATGCTGCTCTAAAACCTTATATCTATATATATATCTTTCAGCATTCATATTGCCTTCCAAATCATGCAAGCTCTCCATAACATATGCACTTATGAACCCCCACACCATTAATGAATTGCTGGCTTTTGAACTGAACGCTGATAACACATTGAAAGGTCTCCCTCCTCTTTTGCCCAGAGGACACAGCGTCCAACAAGAATGTCAAATTTGGACTTGTCGGACCATAGCACACTATTCCACTTTGAAATAGTCCATTTTAAATGAGCCTTGGCCCAAAAGACACAACAGCGCTTCTGGACTATGTTCAAATATGGCTTCCTTTTTGCATGAGAGTTTTAGTTAGCGTCTGCAGATGGCACAGCAGATTGTGTTTACCGACAGTGGTTTCTGGAAGTATTCCTGGGCCCATTTAGTAATGTCATTGACACAATATTGCCGATGAGTGTCATCTGAGGACCCACAGACCACAGGCATCCAATGAAGGTCTTCGGCTAAATCTTTTCCAAATGTCGTTAGCAATTTACAGCACGGTAATAAGATGGTAATAGTGTGGAAACATTGTGATATTAAAGAGTTAATATATAGGTAATAACATGTAATTACCCAGTAATAGCAGGGTAATACATCACAGTAATAAGATCTGATACTGGGGTAATAAGCTGATAAGGTAACAGATGTAATTACATGCTATTACCAATGTAACTAGGAAAGGGTTTGATGATAACCATATGTATATCTGGTTAATGGTAATATAGTTATATTAATATTGTAATAACATTATAATAATGGGGTATTATATGTTGATGTTTTCATAGTATTATGGGCTACTATCATCGTAATACTTTCCAAATTTAATTAAACTTCTTGGAATTTAAAATAGGTAATTATCATATTATAATGCTGAAATTCATCCACCATTTCTAAATATTTCCATTTTGTTTCAAGGTAATACTTTACAAATTATGTTTAATCTTGTGACTTCTTTTCTGGAAACACTTCTGGTAGTTTCAGTGTAATAACCATGAATCAGTGCTTCAAAATGTAAAATTACCTGTTTCTATTTCATTTCATGGTAAAATTAGAATAACATAGGTGTAGAGATTACCTGGAAATTCTTCCGGTAGTTTATATGTAACAACCATGAATCAGTTGCTGCAAAATGCAAAACTGCCTGTTTCTATCTTATTACATCGTAATATTAGATTAAACAAATCATTCAAAGGTGCAGAGATTACCTGGAAATGCTTCTGGTAGTTTATGTGTAACAAATAGTGTTGTTTTTGGCTGCCTGTTTTAATTTTTGTTTTAATCTAGTCTTTGTGTCAAGCAGTTATTTTAGTTTTTATTTGTTTTAGTCATTTTCTTACTCTTTTTAGTCTTGTCAAGTTTCAGTCAAATAAAAGTCTGAGCATTTTAGTCTAAATTTTAGACAGCATTATCTATGACAATTTTTTTCTAGTTTAAGCCAAAGAAAACTGATGACATTTTAGTCTAGTTTTAGTCAATTAATATTGTATTGTAGTCTCTTTTTAGTAATGCTATAATATTTAACCCAGTCAGTATAAGTACCAAGTAATATAGACGAAACCACAATTTTATTTTAGCCAAACCCATTTTAAACAAGGTTATCTTATTATATTATTGTATAGACTTAATACATCCATTCCAGACACGGAAGATGCTGTGATTTGAAATTACAACATATATATATATATTTTACCAAACAAACATGTTAGAAGTACACTAGGGCTGTCCCCGACTAAGAATTTCTTTGGTCGACCGAGACTCGACTGACAATCGACAAATTAAAATTTTGCAATGTTTTTTTTTAACGTAACTGTCACACTCATTGATTTTAATAAAACCAAATTAGTTCGATGCTTTACAGCACTGTTGGAAGAAGTAATCAGAAACAAATTCACAAGTAAAAAGGGTGATTGACAAGACAAAAGTAAATCTGATCTGACTCAAATCATGCTGATTTTCTGGATTCAGCCGCTATAAAATGATTCCTAATAGGTGTCATCTGTTGTTGCTCCAATGCAAATATAATTACAACTGCCTAGTTGTATTTAACTGTTAAGTAATATCCAAGTAATACAAATAAAAAATGGTTGTAAATAAGCAGAGTCAATTAAATGACACATGCTATAGCCTTTTTCAGAACCACAGACGACATTCACCGCAGGAAAATGCGCCTGTAGCTATACCTGGCAGACGAATGGGGAACAGTCTTCATCGGACATTCGATGTGATATCTTTAAACTAGATTCATCCAATTGTAAACTTAAATGTATGACATAAACCTGTTTTGCTTTGTCTCTGGTTATAACAATAGTGGCTTTTTTGTGATTAGATCACTCAAACTTCGCACAGCCAAAGCCGACATACAGTAACCTAAACATTTCATTTAGGGCAGATGTTTACAAGTAGATAATTCAAAGCAGCGCGTGTTACCATGCACCTTCATAAGCTGTTTTGAAGTAGCCTAGTAGGCTACATATTTGATGTTGAATAATATTATGAAAAACATTGTTGGTAGAGTTTGCAATTAACTTGTTTCGAATCACCCGTTACTTTGATGAAATGCTTCCATACTACGGAGTGATTATGCATTTTTTTTAGAAAGTTCTATAATACAGCTACGACGCGAATCATAAGCATACAACATATAATTTCGAGGGAAAAACGAACTGAAAATCTAAAATCTAAAGGTACAAGACTGTGTTCCGCTTTCCGTGGATTTTCTTTTCGTTTTTTTTACTCAAAACTATATGTTCTATGCTTATGAGTCACGTCGTAGCTGGTTAGCCTTATGCTGGAAACACACTACAGGAGTTTTAAAATCCTAACCGATTTTGAAATCTTGTAGCAGCACACACTTAAAAAATATCTTTACAGATTTTCTTCCACTCGTGCTACTACCATGGGTTTATAAGAGAACACGAACAGTAGCTAAAGTAGCTAGCGCTAGCTACTGTTCTTCTTAGGATTTATTGGCAGATCGCAACTACATGATTGCATATACCGCCACCTACTGGTTATGAGCGTGGCTGTCTGACACCCTATACTTACTCACCCCATCAAACTGGTTTCCCTATTAAACAGTATAATTTCTTTATCACTTTCCCGAGAATCTGTTCTCAATCGGCCTACCTGGTTAATTAAAGGTTAAAGAAACCTGTTAATTTAAATCGATTGGTTGATAAATGTTAGTGTGTTTGTTCCCATTAATTAACTTTTTCTACACACAGCCAGCATATCTGTTTAGTGACATTAACACTTTTTTATACATACAGGTCTAGTTACTGGAGGAGAATACTGAAGCATGTTCAAGGTCACTTATAGGAATAAGCAGCACCTGTGGCACAGGCAATGACTGACAATGTAGCTTGTGAGTCCAATATTTGGTGTTTATCAGCAAGGATGCATTTTTGTGATTTGCATACACAAAAATGCAACCGGTACAGACGTTACCTAGCTTAGAGTTTCTTATTGTATTTAGAGATTTGAATATGTTGTGTTTATTTTTTAGGGTTATGTAGGGCTTTTTGCTAAACCTCTTTTCTAAACATTGCTTTCAGATCATGATGTTTTCCGTTGTTTCGTACAAGGTGGAGGGCTTTAGCTCTACACGTGAAGGTAAGAATTAACATTTTCTAAACACTTTATATAACTTAAGCTGTCAAGTATAAAACCTTTAAATTCTTCTATCTTTAGGTTTGCGGTTTGTCTGTTAAGGACCTAAAGTACATGGTGTGGCAAACACTACCATGCATCTTCAAAAATGCTCTCGCAGTCTTGACGACATGGACAGGATC
>JACXGM010038283.1:0-10874 GCA_016801145.1 Umbra pygmaea
CACATACACACACACACACACACACACACACACACACACACACACACACACACACACACACACACACACACACACACACACACACACACACACACACACACACACACTGGATGCACAATTATTAGGCAAGTTGTATTCTTGAGGATTAATTGTATTATTGAACAACTACAATGCTCTCAGTAAATATACCTCAAACCGGAATAGTTAAGAAAGTGAAAGTGAGTCTTGGCTTTCTTCTGAGAATATCTATGTGTGTACAATTGTTGGGCAACTATTAGTGTGCAGAATAACTAAATGAAAAATGAAAAGTTTCCCATCTTACTTGTTGATTTTCACCTGTTAAAGTGAGAATAATAAAGAAACAACTAAAAATTTACAAATAAACATTTCTGACATTTCATTTTCTCAATAGGGTTTACAGTGCATCCGGACAGCGCCTCACTTGTTTCTAATTTTGTTATGTTACACCCTTATTACGAAATGTATTAAATTAATTATTTCCCTCAAAATTCTACAATTCTACTTTTAAATCTCTTTTGGCCCATTTTCCCTGAGGAACAGAAGCTGCCTAATAATTACGCACACCTTGATATAGCGTGTTGATCTCCTTAGGCCACACCCTCCCATATTACACAACCACACATCACCTGACATGCTTAAATCCAATAAGCATTCCAGTTTGTACAACTTTGAGTTGGAATATATGTATAATAATGATGACATGGTCAAAATACTGACTTGCCTAATAATTGTGTACACTGTGTATACTGTGTGTGTATACATATATATATGATTTTCCTTTAGTCAGCTTTAGAAAGGGCATCAGCCAGAAGGTCCAGTAAAAATGAACACAATTTATACAAAGAGGTTAGCATGGATACAATATATAAGCAATGTCTGTTGTATCCATGTTAACCTTTTTTTATAATTTGTGTTCCTTTTTACCAGACCTTCTGGCTGATGACCTGTCTAAACATGATAGAAGTTGTTATGTTCAACAGAATAACAATAGATAACTTTGAGTTCTCCTTTTCCTGTTCTTGGTCTTTAACAAGGTCTTATGTTAGAAACAATTATCAAGGTAACCTTTTTCACCACTGTGTAAATAGTAACCTGTTTGATGAACACCAGCAATTTTAAAAACAAAATACAGTGTAAACTGTAGGACAATGTCTTTATCACAGATCACCAAGGATACAGTAAAGAATAAAATTAATAAAATAATGTATGCTTTGAGCGTCAGTTGGCTCAGTGGGTAGGGACTCAGACAGGGGTGGACTGGGACCAAAAATTGGCCCCGGCATTTTGGCCCAGACCGGCCCACCACAAGATCACAAATACCACCTGTTCTTGCGCTCCCCTGAATATGTATACCAATTCATACTCCTTAAAACTACTAACGCCATGTAATGAGTATGCAAGAATCAGTGGGAATTGACACATTAAATACTGTATATCAAAAAAGTGGTGTTGAATAAATTGTAAACTTAACCAATCAAAAAGCATGCAGGTGAACTCCTTAGATAAATCCTTAAAAAAAATCAGGAGATGACATTTTGTCTGTGTGTGTGTGTGACAGAGAGAGAGAGAGAGAGAGAGAGAAACAGAGAAGGATAGTAAAATATTGATCATTGATTGATAAAAGTAGCAGTTTATAAACTGACATGAGAAAGGATGATCCGAAGATCACTGTTTACCAAACAAAGTGGTGTTGAATACATTTTAAAATCAGAAAATTATAGGTTAAAGGCAAACTTGAAATTGACACCGGTGACTTAGAGTATTAATACCAAGGAGTTAAGCTCTTCCCTGTGACAGGCAGTTAAGCCTAGCGTTTTCATGAAAAACGCGTTGAACATATTATTTAGAACAGGGGTGTCAGTGCACTCTTTGCAGAAGCAGAATGTTCATGCATGGTGGGTCATCTCTACACATCTCTACCAAATATAATAGCAAACTTGAGTTTGACACCTATGATTTAAAACAATTATGTCTAATACAGCCAGTTGGGCCTGGAGTTTTGACCAGAATCACTTTGCATAATTGTTGTTTAGAATCATTTAATGAACACAATAACATGAACAATGGTGTGTTGATAAAATCATTCTGAACAACATGTTATTCACAAAACTCACAGGTCAAACTGCCTGAGCTAGGTTATTCCCTGTAAGACAGTTAGGAGGGTGGGTTTCATGAAGATAGCTTTGAACAATTGTTATTAAGAATATTTTTACTAACACAAAAGCTTGAGTATATACTAGATTAAAATTTTCTCAACAACTGTCTGGGCAGATGGAATGTAGCTGATGTCAAGCCATAATGGCAAGACCTGTGCGCACGTGCATCAACATTGAAAGAACGGGTAAGCCCATCCTGTTTCGTAGGTCATCTTTTAGCAGTGTCACTTGAGAAAATGCTCTTTCAACTGGACCGTTGGATATGGGGAGGGCACCAAAGGTGAAATTTTAGAGCACCAAAAGTGAAATCCTGGAAACAGTGGTTTTCACCAGCATCTTTAAATGATTCCACATCAAGCCAAAATGTGTCAATGGCCAGGTTGGTTTGAAAAACCTGTGGAGGCAACATTAGTGTGTTTGAGGTGCGGGTGGCGCTGGCGTGTGACGTGAGCTGAAGGTATTGGGAGTGCCTGTTGTGAGTTTAGGGGGAACGAAAGCCAGAGCTGTAGTGGGTGTGTGTGTGAGTGATTGATTGAGACTGCCTGCTGAACAGAGGGTCGCAGGAAGAAGGATCTGATGTGCCGGTGTTTCAGCTACAAAAACCCACCGAACTGATCCTGAACCAGCCCAATTTTCATCCACCCACCCAAACCCTTTTTTTGCCCACAAAACAGATTGCAAAACCACCCAATTGGGCGGGAAACCGCCAAATCTGGCAACCCTGCAGGCAGAAATCCCAAAGACAATGCTGTTTTAAGATATGATTGGGCCAGTTCAGTGTCAATTAAAAAACTGGACCATTGGATATGGGGAGTGTGAGCAATTTTAGAGCACCAAGATTGAAATCCTGAAAACAGTGGTTTTCTCCAGCCCCCCGATTGAGCCAAAATGTTGTTGTGTCCTTGGGCAAGACACTTTACCCTAATTGCTCCCAGGTCGTTGCTGTAAATAAGAAATTGTTCTTAGTTAACTTACCTGGTTAAAATAAAGGTTAAATAAAAAATATAAATTGGAGTCTACCTGTGGTGAATTCAGGTGATTGGACATGATTTGGAAAGTCACACACCTGTCTATATAAGGTCCCACAGATAACAGTGCATGTCAGAGCACAAACCAAACTATAAAGTCCAAGGAATTGTCTGTAGACCTCCAAAACAGGACTGTATTAAGGCACAGATCTGGGGAAGGGTACAGAAAAATGTCTGCAGCATCGAAGGTCTCAATGAGAACATTAGCCTCCATCATCTGTAAATGGAAGAAGTTTGGAACCACCAGGACTCTTCATAGCTGGCCACCTGACCAAACTGAGTGAACGGGGGAGAAGGGCTTTAGTCAGGGAGGTGACCAAGAACCAGATGGTCACTCTGACAGAGCTCCAGTGTTTTTCTGTGGAGAGAGGAGAACCTTCCAGAAGGGAAATAATGAAGAAAAAATAATCAATGTTTAAATAAGGGTGTAACATAAAAAAATGTGGAAAAAGTGAAACGCTGTGAATACCGTACTTTCCGAATGCACTGTATTTAAGTCCTGATGGTAGAGTCAATTCTATATTTTCAGCCATGATCATTATGTTACCTATCCTAGTGTTATTTCTCTGGTACTGTCACTTTACATTCCACTATTCTACCTCTCTATTTTAAACCATATTTGCACTGAATGTACTGTATTTTTTAATCTAACCTAATACCGTTTATGTGTAACTATATACCTGAATAATTGTACTTTATGTGTAACTTAATGTCACCTTGCACCTTGTCTTGACCAGGTCGCGATTGCAAATGACAACCTGTTCTCAATCGATTAACCTGGTTAAATAAAGGTGAAATAATAAAAAAAGGGCCTTAGTCAGGGAGGTGACCAAAAACACTATGGTCAGTCTGACAGAGCTCCAATGTTTCTCTGTGGAGAGAGGACAAACTTCCAGAAGAACAACCATCTCTGCAGCGCTCCACCAATCAGGCCTGTATGGTAGAGTGACCAGACAGAAGCTACTGCTCAGTAAAAGGCACATAAGAGCCCCCCTGGAGTGTGCCAAAAGGCACCTGAAGGACTCCCAGAACATGAGAAACAAAATTCTATGGTCTGATGAAACAAAGATTGAACTCAATGGTCTGAATGGCAAGTATCATGTCTCGAGGAAACCAGGCATCGCTCTTCACCTGGCCAATACCATTCCTACAATGAATCATGGAGGTGTCAGCATCATGCTGTGGGCATGTTTTTCTGCAGCAGGAACTGGGAGACTAGTCAGGATCGAGGAAAATATTAATGCAGCAATGTACAGAGACATCCTTGCTGAAAACCTGCTCCAGAGTGCTCTGGACCTCAGACTGGGGTGATGCTTTATTTCCCAACAGGACAACGACTCTAAGCAAACAGCCAAGATAACAAAGAGTGTGGCTACAGGACAACTCTGTGAATGAGCCCAGACTTGAACCCGATTGAACATCTCTGGAGAGATCTGAAAATGGCTGTGCACCAACGTTCCCCATCCAACCTGATGAAGCTTGAGAGGTCCTGCAAAGAACAATGGGAACTGCCCAAAGATAGGTGTGCCAAGATTGTAGCATCATACTCAAAAAGACTTGAGGCTGTAATTGCTGCCGAAGGTGATTCAACAAAGAATTGAGCAGAGGCTATGAATATTTACATACATGCAGAGTGAGATGGGGCTAAATTATATATATATCATTATTTTCCATGGATGATGTACTTTCACTTTTTTAAACGGCTAAGTCCAGGTAGCCTAAGCAAAGTTTGCATGGTCGCTAACTAACCCTCCCTGCCATCTGCGCAACTCGACGTAATGAAACTGACGCACGGTCACTGATAAACTCACAGTAGCTACCTACTCACTGTTGAGGAATCAAGGATCTATTCTATACCACAAATTATGTCAACATGATACAGCCCCTAATATCCAGATAGCATAAAAAAGAGAGGCAGAGGCACATTTTTTATAATAATAAATATATTTTCCTTTAAATAAACTCAACATAATGTATTGCATGCCTGGCATATTAATTAAATGCACATTTATCTTGGTGGATGGATGTTTGCAAGTAGGAATCAATCAGAGATCAGACAGGAGTGCTGAGCTGTCCAACTTTCAGAGGCGAAGGGGAAAACTCTAAAATATATCTATAATTTGTCTATGTTTTACCTAAATTGCTTGAAGTAGTGTCATGAATCTGTGATGGGGACTGAGCACATGATGGTTGTTGCCCTTCTGTGGCAGGCTTGGACATGTTTCTATTCAATTCATTACATGTATTCATTCACCTGTCTTGTATCATTCATTAATTAGCACTTCACCAGCTGATCCTTGTCTCCAATTAAGTATTTGTATACAGTATATGTGAACCTCTGCTTGTTTCGTGTTGTGCGTTATTGTTACCCTGTATGTGAGTGTCGAAGGTCGTGCCAAGTGTGTAAGGAGGAGGTCTGTTTATTCATATATTCTTGTGTAACTGAATGTGTCTTCACCACTTATTGTGTTGTACGTAATATAGGGACAAAATAGTGAGCCAGGCGTACACTATATTAGTAAATCGTGTCTATGCCACGTATTCTGCATAAGTAGACATTATAGTAGTTGTACAGCCCTGTTCCAGTTTGTGGTTCAGCTCCTCCTGAAAGCCTGGTACATATCTGATTCCTGTCTTCTATAATAAATCAAGAAGATAAAGAGAACTCTTGCAGTCTGCCTCCATCACTCCACCAACACAATTGTTACAGAACAACGCAGAAATGTTTCGAACGCACTCCCTCCGAAATCTTTTTGGTGGGGAGATAGGTGGGGTGTTTGGAGGACTGCTACTATTGCCCGGGCTCTTTTCACCTGCCCGGGTCTACAGTCTTCCACTTCTCCAGCCCAGCTAGCGGGGATGCTGCTACAGCCATCTATGCCACCTGCCCTGCTAGCTCGGACAACATCTACACTTCACCGGCAGCTCAGAGGGGACAACGCCCGCCTGGTCCTGAGAGGATGCCAGCAGCCTGGGAAGAGGCTTTGTTTCCCCCAGGCTACTGAGGACGCTCCGGTAACTCAGAACATGTATTCCACCCAAGCTGCCAAGCCTGTCGGTGCCTGCGGTTTCCAACCCCTGCACTGGTGTCAGCTACCCTTCCCAATTCTCAGTGCCGGCTGTGCCTCATCCGTGCCAGTGCTCGGAGTCTGCCTCCACAGTCGGCAGCTCTGCCCCTACTGCTCTGCCCTGTTTGTGCCAGTAGGGTACCGTGCCGGGTGCCTGTTTTTTCTGGGCTCCATGTCTGGGAGCCAAGCCCTGGGGGTGGGCTATGTCATGAATCTGGCATGGGGAGTGAGCACACGATGGTTGTTGCCCTTTTGTGGCAGGCTTGGACATGTTACACTCTTACAAATAATGGTGTCAGGAAGAACCAAAAAGGGGTTTTCACAGTGATGCCATAGAATAATCTTTTTTGGTTCCCCAAAGAACCTTTCACTGAAAGGTTCCTTGAAGAACCTATCTTTTCTTAGTGCCATTAAGAAATGTGAAAATAATGCATAACTGCCCAATACTAAACATGTTGCCTTTTATGTTACTAATGTAAGTTTAAATATATTTTGCTGTCTAATTAACATAGGAAGCACAAATTTATTTATAGTGGTCAGTGCAGAGATTTTGGCACACCACCACAAATAAATCAATGTAGGGGAAACACAAATTTACTCCAAAAATGTAAGGTCGCATGAGATTGATGGTAAAGAACCATTTTATAATCTAAAGTACCTTTTGGCGCTACGAAGAACCTTTTGTGCAATTGAAAGGTTCTTTAGATGTTAAAGGTTCTTCAAGGAACCATATACCCCAACACAGAAACTTTGAAGAACCTTTATTTTTAAGAGTGTACTATTCAATTCATTACATGTATTCATTCACCTGTCTTGTGTTTCAGTCATTAGCACTTCACCAGCTGATCCTTGTCTCCAATTTAAAAAAAAGTATTTGTATATATGTGAACCTCTGCTTGTTTCGTGTTGTGCATTATTGTTACCCTGTATTTGTGTGTGGAAGGTTGTGCCAAGTGTGTAAGGAGGAGGTCTGTTTATTCATTTATAAATGTATAACTGAATGTGTCTTCACCACTTATTATGTCATATGTAATATAGGGTCAGAATAGTGAGCCAGGCATACACTATATTAGTCAATCGTGTCTATGCCACGTATTCTGCATAAGTAGACTTCATAGTAGTTGTGCAGCCCTGTTCCAGTTTGTGGTTCAGCTCCTCCTGAAAGCCTGGTACATGTCTGATTCCTGTCTTCTATAATAAATCAAGAAGATAAAGAGAACTCCTGCAGTCTGCCTCCATCACTCCACCAACACAACTGTTACAAGTATGTCTAATTATTTTACTATCTCACTCATCAGGCAGCTCGCTCACACAGGGAGTGCAAGGTCGAGGTAGTGCGCCAGTATATGAATCTGTATACTCAGATCATTTTGAGAAGTGAGTATTTGCATGAAAACAAATGGTCTTTCACATTGAAAACTCATAAATAGGGAAGTGCAATTTATTTTGTCCATAACATTTTCTATAACAAAAGCCAGCTGCATGGTTTCCAAAAAATGATCTGCCAACAAGGAGAATGCCAGCTCACGCTTCTTCAGGATCTCAGTCTGGTCTGCGACATGGGCACGTGGCGTTCAAATTGTTGAAATAAAAATGCAGACTTCTTTTTCAACTTCACAATTTGCTCTATAAATACATTCTCAATCAGCAGAGAATGTCAGATTTAGAATATATAATTGATATGATGATATGCTTTTATGAATTTAGAAGTCTGCATTGACAAGCTGGATGTGCCCTCTCCACAACACTACCAATGAACACCAAAATGACCAACCAGGTAAAGGGACCAACCTAAACAATCATCAATTAATTCAAAACAATGAGTCAAATGAATTCCTTTTGGTCAAAGGTTATTTGTGATCTCCTTTACCTGGTTATAGGTTTTATTAAAAACCTCCCAAAACAGATTAACCCAACCTTGTACTTTTACTTTGGACCTTTTACATTGCTGAACATTTGCACCTCCAGTGAAAAATGTCTGGCGCAATCGCTGCGTACATGTGCTTTTTTCATTTTCTATTTTTAATAAATTTGCTAAGGTTTCAAACACAATTCTTTCACATTGTCATTATCGAGTATTGTTTGTAAAATTTTGAGGGAAATAATTAATTTAATCCATTTCGGGGTAACACTTTATAGTGAGAGTCCATCTCTAGATGCTCTACATATTATCTGCATACTGTCAACAACATTTTAACAAACTATCTACTAACCCTAACCCTAATCCTAACCTTAACCATTCCCCTTATGTTAAACCTAACCTTAACCATTACCCTAAAACATATTCTAAACTTACCCCTACCCTTAAAATACACAATTAGTTGCTTATCAACAGATCGTTTGTTGATAGTTTGTTGATAGTCATATCATCAACAAACTATCTGTAGAGCACATCCAGATGGAATGTCAGACTCTCCAAATAAAGTGTAACCCATTTCGGAATAAGGGTGTAACATAACAAAATGTGGTAAAAAAGAAGCACTGTGAATACTTTCCGGATGCACTGTAGCCTATATTCTAGCCCACATGGAACAATACTAATCAATTTAATTATACCAATGTGTTGATGAACAACTCAGTTTTTTTCTGGTTAGTATTCTCCCTGACATATTCAAATTGGACAGCTTTGAAACTGACAGGCAGTGAAAAAAACTGGGAACTATGATTCTTGTCTTTGCCCTCAACACAAAGAAGATACATTGGGGATAAGCACCTTTGATTGACATGCTCTGGTCCATGAGGTTTACAGTAGGGCTGCACGATATTGGAAAAACAGACATTGCAATATTTTGTTCTTCTGAAATATATATTGCTATATGAAAATATACAGGATGACTTGAATAGCTCTATTTGAGAATAATTTCTTATTCTAGAATGATTGGAGTAATTTTTTAGGGAACTGCATCTTAACGAAACATTTTTATTAAAAGAAAACTGAAAATTAGTTATTCTTTATTTGATCATAATAATTAATGTACTGTTTAATTCATCATCTTTCTATTGTATTCATGTAATACTCCACTATCAATTCAGGCTAAACTCACTGATCTAACATGTTATGATATTCATAATACATGTTGCTTACCCTAAAATAAAGGGGCTCAATTGTGAATATCTAGAAGAGGTCCAGGAGACAGTGACTTTTCAGGTGGAAGTCCTAATTAATAAAGTCTACGGTCAGACTTATGTAGGGCTCTGTTGTCCGACCAGACCACCAGTCTGTTGTTGCTGCATAAAATTCCCCTTGACAGCTTTGTTACAACTTGTGCCTTGCATTGTCTCGTACAGCTCTGGGATGACAGCTAGTAGTTGCATGATGGTCAGAGTCGATTCTAGAGCCTGAAGGGGCCGTAGGCAGAAAATAAAAAATGCAGGGATTTTTTTAGATGTTGCTGTCAATGATGTGGATTCTATTTGGTCGACCTTCGGGAGGACCCTTGGGTCTTGCGGGGCCCCAGGCATTTGCCTGCCTTGCCTGTCCTTACGCTACAGCTCTGGTGATGGTATTACATACCGCTTGTCAAGCGACCGGGTCATGTTTTTAAAACCCTCTTTTGTAACCGTGTTATTTGGTACCATGTCTTTCGCAAGTTGACTGAATCTGATTTCTCTGCCGTTCTGAACCAATCTCATATGCAGAAGTACAAGTAAAAGTACCCGGCTGGGTTCTTCCATTTTGGGAAGTCCCTAAATAAAACCCAAATGACCAGGTAATGGGAGTTAATTACTACCTATTCACCACAAATAATCATTGTTTTACTCTTGGTATTCATTTCATAGATCATTGATTATTTATGAACTCTCCCTACTGTTGATTTCGGTCTCAATTAGGAACTTCCCAAAACTTGTGAACTTAGCTACGCCCGTAAAAAGTACTTTTAATTCTGACACCTATGCTCACACTGCCAAAGGCATCCAAAATGTTTTTTTTGCTTTAGACGGCATTCAGATCAAGCTTTACACTCGTCACACAAAGATTTGTGAAGACTTAAATGATCAAACAAATTGTTCATGTTGCCTCGTTTTGTGGCAAAACTCTTGACATACTACCTGTTTTTGGTAAACGTCACTGTCTGTAACTGAAATATTTACATATAACTGACAGTTCTGCATTTCTTTTTGCAACAAAATTCTCCATTGTGATATTTTTTGCCTGTTCCTAGCTCATTTTGTCATGTGCAAGCAGAGTCTGCATGTCAACAATGTGCAGCAAAAAACTATTTTTTAAAACTCATTTAACACTGTGTATCCGAGAATTCTGAGTAAATTATGTCATATCATACAGATATAATGCGCTTTCCTTTGAAAAAAAATATATTGTAGACTATGTTTACCTTACTATTAGAGGTAGAAATGAACAAATTACAATTACTCTCGTTAATGTAATTGAGTAGTTTGTTTGTGTCACGGTGCTCCTCTTAACCAGAGAGAGAGAGACAGGCGCGAAGGTTTCAAGAATCAAATGTACTTTAATCAAGTAAATGAAAGACTGCCACGAGGGGCAAAATGAAGAACCAAAATAATACCACTTGAGACACGTAACAGCAGACATTGACGAACAGGGGAATGACAGAAACATGGGGGGTTAAATACACTTCACT
>JACXGM010038284.1:0-10858 GCA_016801145.1 Umbra pygmaea
CTAACACTAGTAAACATAGGTCATGTTGTTATTGTGCTAACACTAGTAAACATAGGTCATGTTGTTATTGTGCTAACACTAGTAAACATAGGTCATGTTGTTATTGTGCTAACACTAGTAAACATAGGTCACATTGTTATTGTGCTAACACTAGTAAACATAGGTCACGTTGTCACTCATAAATTAAATGCAAAAATCCATGGTTCCAGTGCTGTTACATTTGCATAGCATGTTGTCATCCTCTTCCTCATCCCCATCAGCACTGTAACACATTGCAGTAATTACAGAAATGATCTCATGTGGCTTGTTTTTCAGGACTGAGACGATAGTGACCTCAGAAGGGTTATGGCTATGCTAAGGATATAGAAATGACGGCAGGTTCCTAAATAGTTTTTATTTCATCATCCATTCCTCAACTGACACTTCCGAAAACTGGAAGGAGGTCCCGCACACAACGGCACACCCATACCAACCAGTAGATGTTAAGTCCGTAATGCAACCTATATCCTGAGCTCTATTTTAAGTAACAGTAGTAAGGTCACTCCTCACAGCCACCAGTTGTCATTCACATGACCAAGGGTGTAGGAGCATGGTGGTGGCGGTGTTGAAGGGGCATGTCCCCCCAATGTTAGAGGCAGGGAATGTTGTCCCCCCAAATATTATAAAAAATATGCTAAGAATATATAATGTCATATATACTATCAAACTCACTACAACACCCTTTTTTGAGTTGACATGACAGTGTAATTGTAAAATATAAATGTAAATGTATATTCTAAAACAGGTATAATTCTGTCTCAGATGTTAGGGTTAAGTTAAAATATTATATTTAATATATTTAATAAAGAAATGGGTTTAGCAGTTGGGGTTACATTCACGGGTAAGGTTCCGTTTTTTAGGTTCGGCTTTTTAGGTTTGTTTTAAGCTTCAGAGCAAAAAAGAATATGACTCTGAAAGGAATAATAAAAATAGGATTGTGAATGGATAGAAGATAGTTTCCTAAAATGTGTGTATGTGTTATATGCATGCGTACATCAGAATTTGTTTCCATTTGTGTGTCTATGTATACCTGTACAGGCATGTATGTATGTGTATATATTTCCAAGTATATTTTACTTGTTTGTGTGTACATGTATATTAAGTTGCTTGTAAGTACATGTGTTGTATCCAAATTCATATGAATAGCTGCTATTGTGTCCATGCATGGTCATGGACTAATAAACAGTGTTTCTGAGTTTTGGCCCAGAGACAAGCATGCTCTGGGGTAAGAGTTTATGTGCCCTCTGTGGCACATTGTTTTCACTGCTATAATCTGGTACATGAGCGTTGATATCAACGCTGTAAAAACTAGGAATATTAGGACTGCTCTGCTCCGTACTTATACTCAGTCCTCATCATGCAGTTATGAAAATGAACATATTAACAACGAGACTGAAAGACGAGAAACAAATGTCCTCGTTTTAATGAATGTGGGTAGGCTTGCTTTTTACTTTACAGTGGGTATCTTTTGTGCTGCCACAGGGCTGGACTATAGTGGTCTATGGGGGAGTAGGGTTACAAGAGGACAGATCCTTAGCTCAGAGCAGAGTGTCTGAACGTTGATAAAGACAGCCAGCCATTGGCAAACTTGTTCAGGGTTCGAAAGACCCTGCTTCCCTGTGTGCCGGATATGGAATGAATAAAAGCTGCATTTGGGGCATTTACGAGTCGATAAATATTAAAATATAAAAGGGCTACAACACTGTTTACATACTTAAACATAACAATGATAAAGTACATCCTAATACCTGTTTAACAGTACTTGGCTACTTTGTAAATAGGCCAGAATATACATTTACAACCATCCCTTTGCTGTGGTATGGTTGTAAAATGAGGTGGGAGGTGTCAGATACAGTAGAGTGAGGGTTATGGATCCCTGACAAGTGGTGTAGAGCCAAGTTTAGTGGTCATAGGAGAAACAAACTTTCGCTTAAATTCATCCCTGACTGTAAACAATGTTCTAAATGTATATTTTCATTTCCATTCCTCGGGTGAACAACAGTGGCATTATGGCGTCGTTGGAATAATGCCATTATCAAATGCTCAACTGATGTGGTAAGTTTTTAAAATAATATGTACGCATCATAACTCTCCTGCTTCAAACCATTTAGAAAAGCCTATGTATTTACATGAGCTGTGATCGAAACTGAAAAAAACATTTGTGCAGATCAGTTCTATGTTTGGACCTAGTTGATAAAGCTTGACAAAAGATTTTATGAACCTATTCTGATTTATGACCTTACTACACAAACAGGATCGGATCAACCTTAGCAAGAACTTCTATCACTGAAGCAGACAAGGCAGCCAGGTCATTGCTGCAAATGAGAACAAGATGACTTACCTGGTTAAATAAAGAATAGATACAATATGGAAAAACTGCAGAGAACTGGACATGGTAAGTGGGAAACTTTCTTAAAAGATATGGTTAAGATAGATCTTATACATAGACCAAATCTGTTAAGCAATTAATAACCATTACACACAGACACACACACACACACACACACATTGATCCAAACATGCAAACATGCAAACATTCATTCACACAGTTTGGGGGGGGGGTAGAGTGAACCTAGCTATGTCATAAATGCTATTAGAGCAATGCCTTGGACAAGGTATGAAAACATTAGATATTTAAAGTGTGATCATCGTACTGTGAAGAGATCTGTGGCTGATTCAGAGCACAGATGGGTTCGTGCAGATAAAGGCAAAATGAGGAATGATACTCCCAGACAAATTCATCAGATTAAGAACGCAGCTGCTATAATGCCATTACAAAGCAGCAAATAGATATTTGAAGTTGCTGGTGCCTCTGGAGTCTCGGGAACCTCAGGGTGTAGGATCCTCTAGAGGCTTGCAGTTGTGCATAAACCTACTATTCGGCCACCCCTAACCAATACTCACAAACAGAAACTGTTTGCAGTCGGCTCAGACATACATGAAGACAAATTTTCAAACTGTTTTATTTACTGATGATTGCTATGCACCCCTGGATGGTCCAGATGGATGGAGTAGTGGATGGTAGGTGGATGACAACCATGTCCCAATAAGGCTGTGACGTCAGCAATGAGGTGGCCGAGCCATGTTTTGGCCCGGAATGGGGAGCAAAGGCGGATTACCCATATGGGGAACTGGGAGACAGACTGACCATGTCATTGCTGTAAATCCATTCCACTCACATTCTTTAGAAAAAGCCAATCTTTTCAAAAGTCCATTTCATGCTTTTTTTTACACTATAGTAGTCTTGATTTGACTTATGCGTGAAAGAGGACAGTGGATATGGATGGAAAATGTCAGATGGCATGCTAGATAGCTATACTTTGGTCTAAATGAAAGTTCTCATTACTGGCTAGATTAAACCAGTAGCTAAACTGGTACTGCACCCAGGTATTTCTACTAGTCAACCCGGCGGTAACTAGCTTGATATTCGATTGTTTTAGCTTTATTAATTTGTTCTTTCTCACATAATTGTCATCCATTTGCAATGGCTAGCTCTAATGTTATCATCATTAAGAGCAAGAAATAGACATTTATTTGCCAAAAGATACATTTCTGGAGCCATTATGAATCCTTAAACTGAACTGTCAGATACATCAGTATATATTCTGCACTGCATGGTCACTAACACTGTAGATACTGTAGATCTGCACTTTGGAAATGGCCACTGGGTGTGTCTGAATGAATTATTTGACTAATTCAGCAGAGTGTGTCTGACTGAATCATTTGACTAATTCAGCAGAGTGTGTCTGACTGAATCATTTGACTAATTCAGCAGAGTGTGTCTGACTGAATCATTTGACTAATTCAGCAGAGTGTGTCTGAGCCAGAATCAGGAGACTGTCAGATGGATGTGAGTTACAGTAGTTGGATCATGAGGTGAGTGATAAAATGAATAATATACTGTAGATTAAGACACCTGTTTAGACTACTAAGCTACAATCTGTTGTTGTTCTTATTTACTTTTTTAACCTATTTTTAACCAGTTTGCATCAAAACTACAGCTCTGGGAGTCTATTCTGACATCCTGCAAAGAAATTCAAGAAGAAACTCTTCATAAACTCACAAGTTCAATGGATTCAAGAATTGTGAAGGTGATATCAAAGAAGGGGTCCTATGTTAACATGTAACTTGCCCTGTTAAGAAGTGTTTCATTGAAATAGATTTGATGCGGGTAAAAACCTGTATGGGTGGTTAAAGGGGTGTGTGGGTAGGACCTGTCAAAGCGGAAAGGGGTGGGGCTTAAATCGACTCAACCAATAGAAAGCCAGTATGGGTGGGGAAGGGGCTGTCCCATCTGGAAAGGGGGAAAGGGGCGTGGTTTAAATTCATTGGATGGGTTATCCTAATTCTCTCACACCCACGACACAAATGTGGGTATTTATGTTCTTGTGGGGAACAGAAAACAAAACAATCCATCATGACCCTAACCCTAACCTCAATAACCTAACATTTATTGCTACATTTGATATAGTCAAAATGCCTAAGCCTAACCCATAATGCCTGAACCTTAATGTCAATTCTAACAACTAACCCTAATTGCAAGTTTGACCCTAAACCTAAACACCTACGTTGTGTCCTGTTTTACTATCATTGTGAGGACTTCAGGTCCTAACTCAATCTGTAACACCAAAAACACACAGGTTCAGAAAACGACTTTGATCCAGTCTACCTTGTGTGTGTCTCTGACAGGGAAACTCCCTAACCAACCTGGTTCGGTCCATAAGGTCAGAGATGAAGAACACACCGCAGGCCACATTCCTGATTCAGCAGCTCTGCTCCCTGTACTCACCATGTTGACAGCACCCATTGCCATGGTAACCCTGCAAATGTCAGAACAACAACAAGGGGAGGCCAGGGTAAAGATATAGAGGGATAGAGAGGGTCTGTATAACGATAACACCATATTTCAATAAGGAGAGGATGTGTGTACATACAGAATATATTCCACCTCATGAGTGAATGTATATAAAAGAGTGTGAGATGTACGTATAATGTACATGCAACCTCACGTGTCTTAAAAAGGAATTTAGCTTATTTAAATACATTATACGGTGGCCCTGAGAGGTCATCACACTGCAACGCAGATGCAAATACATCACAACACAACACATTAACAAAACAGATGCATGGTTAGGGATGTGCAACATGTGGGTGTGCTCTCTGACCAACTTGATCGTTTTTTTAAGTTTCTAAGCCACATGATGAAAAGCTATTGAATTTATAACTTTGGGGCATGTCATTGATTGATGGTCCCTAAACTAGGGTGACCATATTTTGATTTCCAAAAAAGAGGACACTCGGCCCAACCTTGAGACACAAATTAAACAGGCTTCTCAAAGGTTAATGAACATGCTTTAATACTCATTGGTACAAAACTAACTTTTGCAAACGAAGTACTGTAGTATTGTGTGCAAAGCGTCAGACAATTTAAGTACATGCTTAATGATCCCATGGGAGGGGGTGAATAAGGGGGTCTCTGGTGGCGGTCAGGAAGGGGGTCAGAAATGGTTCAGGATGGGTGAGGTGGGGAGAATTTCAGGTAGGGGGCTGGGCCGCCTGTCAAAATAAACCTCACGTTGCACGACTCTTGTGTTTCGACTGGTCGAGTCTGATGGCGCCTGCCTGTATACGCGAACAGTACTGTCTTTTAAACTATCTTTTAAATAAACTCTCTGTACACTTACAAATTTCACAATGCTTCGGTTTGCATGTAGGGACACTCATAAGGGCAGGCATGGTGGCCTAGTGGATAGCAATGTGGCCTCACAGCAAGAAGGTTCTGGGTTTGAACCCCGGTCGTCCCGGGCCTTTCTGTGTGGAGTTTGCATGTTCTCCCCGTGTGGTGGGTTTCCTCTGGGTGCTCCGGTTTCCCTTACCATCAAAAACATGCAGGTTAGGTTTGGGACTACAGATGGAAATTAGCATCTATGCTATAATCTGGCTCATTTACAGTCTGTACAGAAGTGTAAGATTGTTCATTAAGGTGCACTGTCCCAAATAAATAAAATAAAATTATGCTACCGTGGAAGTGTGGTGCTATTTTGAGCCTTGTTAATAGTATAAAATATCAATTTCTTTTTACTTCATGCCCTCACAACTAGCGTTATAATGTAATTATCAGTTCGTACTAAAACTGGGCACATCTCATTAGCATGAAAACATATCCCAGATAACAGTCGACTCGGTACCCGTGTGTTATTAACCCCTAGGTTCATTTTGTGCCGGAATTGCCTTTTAATGTGTTGTGTTGTGATTTATTGGCATCTGTTTTCTTAATGATTTTTGTTGTGATTTATTTGCATCTGTTTTCTTAATGTGTTGTGAACTATAGTATTATAATTTTTTTTATAGTGCGATGACCTTTTTTTCACAGTTGCTAGGTGGCTTGATTTATATTTGAAGTCTGTGATGTGTTGAACCTCTTCCACAGCCTCAGAGTAATAAACCCACTGATGTAGCCCTCCACTTTCTCTCCATATTTCCGTTTTGCCACGTTAATTTCACTGCATAATCTGTATTTGTGCTGCTACAGGTTAGCTATGTCACCTATTGCCACACCTCAGGATATCCTTCACAGTTGGCAGTTCAGACACCAACAGCTCTCGCCCTTTCCCAACAACATTACTCAAATGAGAACTTGATGTCTTTCTTGTTCTGACTTGAGCTATTTCTTCCACAAGCAACTATTTTATAAATCAATACATTTCTAATTCATCCCTTCTCTTTAAAAGGGATACATTAACATTAAGCTTTGTATCAGCAGAAACCCGGTAGTATTTTCGAATGACCGTGCTTCCCTCCCTCATGTCCCCCTAAGATGAGAAATATCTCTATTGTGTGTCTGGAAAAAAAGCCTCTGAGGATGCAAAAATTGTCCTTATTTGAAATGGGAAGAGATATTTCTCCAGTGGTCTTGGTCAATACTAGATCCTTCCATTCTTCGGATGATTCCAGGCAGATGAAAAGATCGATAAGATCCTAAAAGAAAGTCATGGCTGTATGACAAATAAAAAAATAGAAGTTAGAAATTAGTAGGCAAAATTTAATTTACTATACTCAGAAACTTAAAAACATAGCTATCAATAGTAAAACTAGAGACACTGATGATTTTTTCTTCCAGAGCTGTATAGTTTGTTTCAAGGGATTTGTTATTGTATTATTCTAAACCATTTGATTGATTTTTAGCTTGCTAAAGCTAGTTTAAGTATGTATTGTTTGTTTAAAGATTCTCTTGATCCACCTGTTTATTTCAGGGTGAGTACCCATTTAACATACACCGCGTGCCAAATTATTATGCAATTTGGAATGAAGTGTCATAAACATTACATATTTTGTTTTGCAATCAAACTCATGGATGGTATTGTCTCCAGGCTCTTTGGATCACTGAAATCAATCTCTGACACCTGTGATAATTAGTTTGCAGGTGAGCCCAAAAAATCTACTTAAACAGGATGTTATTATTAACCAGGCCACATTTTCAAGCAATATGGGAAAGAAAAAGGATCTCTCTGCTGCAGAAAAGCGTCAAATACTGCAATGCCTTGGACAAGTTATAAAAACATTAGACATTTCACAAAAACCTAACTAAGTGTGATCATTGTACTCTGAAGAGATCTGTGGCTGATTCAGAGCACAGACGAGTACGTGCAGATAAAAGCATAATAAGGGAAGGTTACTGCCAGACAAATTCATCAGATTAGGAGATCAGCTGCTATAATGCCATTACAAAGCAGCAAACTGGTATTTAAAGCTGCTTGTGCATCTGGAGTCCCGCGAACCCTCAGGGTGTAGGATCCTTTAGAGGCTTGCAGTTGTGCATAAACCTACTATTCGGCCACCCCTAACAAATACTCACAAATAGAAACTGTTCCAGTGGGCCCAGACATACATGAAGACAAATATTCAAACAGTTTTATTTACTGATGAGTGCTGTGCACCCCTGGATGCTCCAGATGGGTGGAGTAGTGGATGGTAGGTGGATGACAACCATGTCCCAATAAGGCTGCGACATCAGCAAGGAGGTGGCAGAGTCATGTTTTGGGAAGAAATCATGGGGAGAGAGCTGGTAGGCCTCTTTAGGGGGGGAGAGATCTGGTAGGCCCCTTTAAGGTCTCTGAAGGTGTGAAAATTACCTTGGCAAAGTATATAGAGTTTATGACTGACCACTTTCTTCCATGGTACAAAAAGAAGAACTGTGCCTTCCATAACAAAATCATCTCATGCTGCAATGTATACCTCTGTGTCATTGGCTGCTATGGGCATAAAAGGAGAAACACTCATGGTGTGGCCCCCATCCTCCCCTGACCTCAACCCTATTGACAACCTTTGGTGCATCCTAAAGAAAAAGATCTATGAGGGTGGGAGGCAGTTCGCATCAAAACAGCAGCTCTTGGAGGCTATTCTGACATCCTTCAAAGAAATTCAAGAAGAAACTCACAAGTTCAATGGATGCAAGAATTGTGAAAGTTAGGGTCCTATGTTAACATGTAACTTGCCCTGTTAAGATGTGTTTCATTGAAATAGCTTTCGATTTCAGTAAATATGACCTCCTAATGCTGCAAATTCAACAAATGACCATTTTCAGTTCTTTTACAACCCATAAAATGTTTTGAAACTTTGTTAGAGAAAAATACTGTTTGCATTGGGCAATTAAATTCAACTACGTCTGGATTTCTTTTGCAATTTCACCAGAGGAATCCAAGTCACTAGTTGCAAACAGTTGGTGGTCCACAAAACAATGCATGAGGTGAGTTAGACATCTCAAGTAAACTGGACACCAAGCGAGAGCAAGCCTTACAATTGGTGCAGTGTGCACTCGCCTGAAAGCGCTGGGAAAGTGGGAATGGGGGGGATGATGTATAAACATTATCATCCCGCTAGAAAGTAACATTTCCTCCAGAGATCAGACTTACCCTAAAAGACACCAGTGATTGAGTATTTATAGATAAGAGCTCCATGTCAGGGACACATTCTCACGCTTGGCCAAAGCCCTTCCTAGAACATACTATGATGCACTTATGTAAACTTACAGGGACTATTTTCTTACTTTACTTTTTTTAAAGCTAATAATATAATTAAATAGAAATACATCAATCTCATATGATTTCTCTGTAGAGAAAATCTTTAACTTTCAATTTGTACAGTAGCTTATACCTTTTTGATGCCAGAAATGTCTCTGAAGGGCATTTGTTGTAACAGGTGGTAGCACACTAAATACAGTACCGGTATGTTACAATTCCTTCTAGTCATCCAAACTGATGGAGAACCTGAGGATGCCAAATCTTACACAGGAAAGAGAATCGTTCACACACTAAAGACATCGCTAATGATGCCGAAAGATGGGTAGAGACTCTCACGTTCTAGTCTCCAGTGGCATCTGGATCCTCCATTGAGGTGCCAGGGCAGAGAAGAGTTTAGAATGCGTGGAAGGCACAGTAGCCATAAATGGCAGAACGAAGTGTCTTGAAAGGGGTGCAGGGTTTGGGTATTGCCTGAAGGAATAGGGAGGAGTTCTGCTTGTTGCTCCATAGAAAACACCATATAGCGGATATGGGATTCAACTGGAAAGGAGTGTGCACAGAGGCAGGTGATGTGGGAATTCTTGGGAAGGTTGAACACTAGGCAGGCTGCGGCATTCTGAATGAGTTGCAGCAGTTTGGTGGAACATGCCGGGAGTGCTACCAAGACTGAGTTGCAGTAATTCAGACATTCATTTACATATTTATTCAAAATTATTTAACCACAATTGCAAATCAGGTTTATTGTAAAATTGTACAGCCTGTCAGCTGTTTGCAACAAACAAATCAAACAAAAGCAATTGAAATATCTCAACACAACAAATTCTTCAAGTGGTTTCCCAAACTCAACTGCAAATGTAACTGATAAAGAATTCTCCAGTCTCAAAATTATTCAATCCCTTCACTGAAAGTGTACTTAGTAAACCACCCTGTTGCTGTTATGACCTACTGCAAATGAGCAGCATAGCCAGACAACAGTCTCCGGCAGCATTCCTGAGGCATCTTAGCCCAGTCCTCGTGATCAACGGCCTCCAGTTCAGTAATAATCTTGGGTTTGCGTGCTGCAACCACCTTCTTCAAATCTTACCAAAGATATTCTATGTGGTTCAAGTCAGGTAACTGATGACCACTGTAGCATCTTCCAGAACTTCTTCTGCAACAAACTTTGGTGTACTTTGAGGTATGCTTGTGTTACGTCCCCAGTCTGAATGAAGGGGGAAATATGTATTATGTTCTGTGTTCCTGTTCTCTGTATGTTTGTTTGGTTGAGTATGTCTATTTCCCCCACAGTTGGTGCAAATCCAATAATCATGTTTAATCATCACTTATGAATGACTCCTCCCCTCCATAATCCTGTAATCATGTTTAATCCTCACTTATGAATGTTTCCTCCCCTTCATAATCCTGTAATCATGTTTAATCATCACTTATCAATGACTCCTCCCCTCCATATTCCTGTAATCATGTTTAATCCTCACTTATGAATGTCTCCTCCCCTTCATAATCCTGTAATCATGTTTAATCATCACTTATCAATGACTCCTCCCCTCCATATTCCTGTAATCATGTTTAATCATCACTTATGAATGACTCCTCCTCTCCATAGTCCTGTAATCATGTTCAATCATCACTTATGAATGTCTCCTCCCCTCCATAATCCTGCAATCATGTTTAATCATCACTTATGAATGACTCCTCCCCTTCATAATCCTGTAATCATGTTTAATCATCACTTATCAATGACTCCTCCCCTCCATAATCCTGTAATCATGTTTAATCATCACTTATGAATGACTCCTCCC
>JACXGM010038285.1:0-10874 GCA_016801145.1 Umbra pygmaea
TCCTTTGCGTCGAAAGGAGCCAGTTGAGGTGGTTTGGGCATCTGGTAAGGATGCCCCCTGGGCGCCTCCCTAGGGAGGTGTTTCAGGCACGTCCAGCTGGGAGGAGGCCTCGGGGAAGACCCAGGACTAGGTGGCGAGATTATATCTCCAACCTGGCCTGGGAACGCCTCAGGATCCCCCAGTCGGAGCTGGTTAATGTTGCTCGGGAAAAGGATGTTTGGGGTCCCCTGCTGGAGCTGCTGCCCCCGCGACCCGATCTCGGATAAAGCGGATGAAGATGGATGGATGGATGGTTGGATGGTTATACAGAGATTTTATAATAGTTTATTTAAACCAATTACTATTTTTTATATACTTGAACTCCCTTTTGCCCCTCAAAAAAATGAGGAGAAACAACCTCCCCTGCCTAAATGGACGACCCTCCACTGATATATATATATATATATAGCTGTAACGCGGCGTAGATGCAGAAACAATATATATACACAGCGTACACACTCTTGTCCCAACGTACATAATCGTAGTCTTTCTTCCTGAAAGACAGCGAGGCAACTAGACAATCATCAATTAAATGCACCACCCTCTGGACCCATAGGCTTATAAAACTACAGAGTTAACACCAGCTGGTAGCAATAGGCAATTCGACTTAACAAGCCCTTTGCTACAGTCATACTTTAGACCTGGCACATACTACTGGAGCCCAGATGGTGGTGGTAACGTACCATATACATATTCACATAACTCAACATAAAGCAACAGTACATATGTACTGGATATTAACTGAACACTAAAAAGCGGCCCGAAAGAAAAAAAAGAGTAATTCAAGCTACTTACCTCTCTAATTGAAGATAAAATTCTCGTAGAAGAACTCGTAGAAGATTATACTTTAGAGTGTTCATTCACAAGTTGTACCACTTTGTCTTGACCAACTTTTGGGAGATGCGAGAGCAAAGTAGTCCAGCGATAACAGGGAGCCATGTTGAATGCAATAAATGGAAGATGTAGTACACTGCTTCAGCAATTTTTGGCATCTACTTCCGGCTTTCTATTGTGATGCGATAAAGGCCTATAGTGTTGCCAGGCAAACTGTTCTTGCTTATAGCTAGCGCCTGCTCTGGGTGTTAATCATTAGCCAGCACACTGACTAGTCTGTGGCATATGCGTGTCAGCCGTCAGAAAGGTGTCGACACTTGTCGGCAAGCTTAACATAGTGACTACCTGTCATCAATTTATAACTTGGCAGATATATATTATATATCTGCCTCAGTTGTCTGTCAACTGGTTGGGGGGGTCAGCTCCTGTAAATCTTTTTTATTGCAAACTGTGATGAGATAATTAAGCTGCAGAACGTCATGGTGGAAACACAGAAGGACTTCAGACATTTAGGAGCCAACGGTCTTTCTAAAGCCTAAATATCTATTAACAGAGCTATGGCATAGCAAACTGACTCGGATCAGCAAAACAAGTCCAGACCAGAGTTCACTTGCACAGCTTGCAAGCATAGACAATTAGAAGCAGTTTACAGAGAAAAATTTGAATCATTCCGAATATTGTCTATTGCAGAAACGGAGAGCGTGAGTAGAAGTTGTCCATGAGCTTAAGAGCAGGAGCAACATTTGGTAAGTATTCTGATTAATTATTTTATCATTTTGACTGTATGCCTCCACGTCCCCCAATTGCTTGCACGCTTCTCCTGGACTATACGGTAATTTATCTACTGTGAGACAGTAAGTCGCATGGTTATGACACAATAGTTAGCATATTTTTACAAAAATGGCTGCTATGGGGCCATAATGTGAGATATAAGGTAATGGAGCCTTTTAGACATTGTCGTCTTTCTTTAGTAATAAACAATGGACAAATAGAGTCTATAAATGCTTAAATGTAAATTGATGTCAAAGTGACCCTAAAATGAATGTGAGTCTGTGGAATGCTAACAAAGATCATGCCTTGTTAGCCTCAGAATCTCCCCTTCCGGGTGCAAGCGTAGCCCCTTGTTTGCAAGTGAACTCCGATCCAGACCCGTAATGATACTTCCGAGGCGGAGCATTCAGTAGCATAAAATGAATTCACAAAACACAAGAAACTATTTCTTTTTAATCACATTTTTTCGTTTCCTTAAGACCAGAACCCTAGGCTATAGCAACTAAAGTAGGCAAATATTTAACTGATAAAATATTAAATAAATATTGTGGTATTTAAAAACATACTATTAAAAAAATGAGAAAGATAGACAAAAAATTAAAATATGAATACAATATATTCCAAAACCAGATATCTAGCATTGAATTCTGTGTGTGTGACTGTGTATGTAAGTAGGTGTGTGCGTCCCAAATTATTATGCAAATTGGAATTAAGTGTCATATAAATTAAATATTTTGTTTTTCAATCCAACTCATGGATGGTATTGTGTCTCCGGGCTCTTTGGATCACTGAAATCAACCTGTGATAATTAGTTTGCCAGGTGAGCCCAGTTTAAAGCAAAACTAAATAAGAAGGATGTTCCACATTATTAAGCAGGCCACAGGTTTCAAGCAATATGGGAAAGAAAAAATAATCTCTCTGCTGTGGAAAAGTGTCTAATAATGCAATGCTTGGACAAGGTATGAAACCATTAGATATTTCACAAATACTTAGCATGATCATCGTACTATGAAGAGATATGTGGCTGATTCAGAGCACAGACAAGTTTGTGCAGATAAAGGCATAATGAGAAAGGGTACTGCCAGACAAATTCCTTGGATTAAGAGAGCAGCTGCTAAAATGACATTACAAAGCAGCAAACAGGTAATTGAAGCTGCTGCTGCCTCTGGAGTCCCACGAACCTCAAGGTGTAGGATCCTCCAGTGCAAAAACCTACTATTTGGCCACTCCTAACCAATGCTCACAAGCAGAAATGTATGCAGTCAGCCAAGAAATACGTGAAGACTACTTTTCAAACAGTCTTTTTTACTGATGAGTGCCGTGCAACCCTGGAGCGTCCGGATGGAGTAGTGGATGGTTGGTGGATGGCCACCATGTCCCAATAAGGCTGCGACGTCAGCAAGAATGTGGCAAAGTCATGTTTTTTCGACTGGATTCATGGGGAGAGAGCTGGTAGGCATGTTTAGGTTCCCTGAATGTGTGAAAATTAGAGTTTATGACTGACCACTTTCTTCCATGGTAAAAAAAGAAGAACTGTGCCTTTCGTAACAAAATCATCTTTATTCATGACAATGTACCATCTCATGCAGCATAGAATACCTCTGTGCCCTTGGCTGCTATGGGCATAAAAAGAGAGAAACTCATGGTGTGGCCCCCATCCTCCCCTGACTTCAACCCTATTGAGAACCTTTGTTGCATCCTCAAGTAAAAGATCTTGAGGGTGTGAGACAGTTTCCAGTTTCCATCAGAACAGCAGCTCTGGCAGGCTATTCTGACATCCTGCAAAGAAATTCAAGCAGAAACTCTCCATAAACTCACAAGTTCAATGGATGCAAGATTGTGAAAGTGATATCAAAGAAGGGGTCCTATGTTAACATGTAACTTGCCCTGTTAAGATGTGATTGATTGAAATTGCTTTTGATTTCAATAAATGACCTCCTTATGCTGCATATTCAACAAATGACCATTTTCAGTTCTTTACAACAGTGTTTTTCAAAGTATGGATACTGACTTACCGGTGGGTCGCGGGAGATTAAAATTGGGTCGGCAAATATGTTTTCATAATTATTTTGTCATGGTTTTCTTTCATCATAAATTGTTAAAGTTGACAGTACACCTCCACAGCCACATGGGGCAGTGCACTGAACTGAGCAGTTGTGTAGGTCAAGCGGGTCCTACAGTATGATTAACACGTTGTGGAGAACACGGACGGATCGCGGAATCCAGACATAACGTGCAATTCAACAAAATTAAAAATATTAATCCTAAAATTCCTATATATTCATATGAAGTTATAATTACCACCGCATATCGCCTATTCTGAAAGTAATGGGAATTTGTAAGCGCAGTGTCCTCTGTATGCGGTGTGTGTGTGTGGATCTCCCAGCACGCTCTTCTCTATTGCGAAGTGCTTGTAACATAACTACGTCTGCCTTCTATATTCCCTAAAAAGAGACAACACTGTTTCTTCGGAGTAAGTGCGTAACATTAGGCTACTTCAGTGAAAAATGTAACAGCAAACTTCCACGGATGGTGGGAAATGTGCAAAGAAATATGAAATTGTATGTGCAGTGTATGTTTGTCTACTGAACATAGCCAGCATGCGCCTTTAACATATCGTTCCTATCTAACGCACGTCATAGGTCATAAAAGTATCTAGTCCATTCTAAATTGTCCAAAAACACAACGTTTGTTTTTCTCTGTTTCACTCACTAATTCAAATGCTTATGAAAATGATTAGGCTACTATTTAAAAGGGAAACAATGACGAATATCAATAATTTGTCTATGTATATAAATCGCTTGAAGTAAATACCATAGTCTCGCTCATTGAATTGGCCAAAAATAAAAGAGTTTATGGCCCTATTAAGGCTTACCTACATCAGACAAAATAACCTGTAAATTGAAAACGTGTTCACCCAATGCGCTGGTCATTAGAAGTAACAAAAATATTTGCCATTTATTAAAGTTTTCCAAACTTTTATTTGAATTTACTTTCACATAGCTAGTTAAAACAGGATCATGGATATTTTTTGTTATCTGAATGTGAGTAAATTAATACAAGTAATCTAATATTTGTGGGAAAACCACCTCATCTTGGTTATTTTGGTGATTTTAACATGTTTTTATAAAACACAGGTCTGTGATGATAAAACTGTCAATATTGAGAAAATGTATGTTGTATTATTATTCTGGTGACAATTAGAACTAATGTATTATGTTAATACCCCTACATACAAAAACAAATGATAGGAAAACTGTATATTTGCAAACACCTATTTTCATGACATTTGGGTCATGATGGTTTGTCATTTTGAAAATGTGGGTCATTGGAAAAAAACTCTGTGTAAAATATCATTTAAAATATTTTGGAACACTGTGTATATGTGTGATAGTGATGGGAAGTGCAATTATTTTTACTGACTCATTGAATCTCGTTCATTCAAATGAATGAATCATTTAGGTTCGTATCGTTTATTCTCGTTCAACGTTCTGGATCATAGAAATAATAAAAAATAAGGAAATAATAATATTAATTAACCAAATACTGGATTATAGAAGTAATGCACCTGCGCAAATCCCAATAAATGTTGTGTGTTTTCACTTCCATCCTGGAGACTAGAATATTATATATTATTCAAACGTGCGTTCATTTGAGGCAGTGTGCATAGGCAAAATGTAACAACTCATATAACGAAGATGTTTAGTGGCCAAGCAGTAATATTGATACGTGTGTAGTCAACACATTCATTTAAATAGCCAGCGTCATATGACTTCGTAAGTATAACAATTAATTTTAAGCTTTAAATATTTATTTTGTACATAATCTTATAATAGGATGAACAGTTCCATTTGTAACCTATGATAAAGGTGCATTTGTCAAATTAGTAACATTTGGTCAGACTAGATGTTGTACAATTTTGTGAGTCTTCAGTCTCTCTACAGTGATGAGTAAGCGAGCGCAAATCCAAGAACGAAACCGTACTGAATCATAGAATAATGCGCCTGCGCCAAAAATAACTAAATGAACGACTAATGTACTAGTACCGAGTAGTATACTGGATCATAGAAGTAATGCTCCTGCGCAAAAAAGAACTAAATGAACGACTCATGTACTAGTACCGAGTAGCATACTGGTTCATAAAAGTAATGCGCCTGTGCAAAAAAAAGAAATGAATGATCCAGTATGAATCTTACGTCCTGGTCTTTCTAAAGATTTGTTCAAAGAGAACAAATCATTCATGAATCGCTCATCACTAGTGTGTGACTGTGTATAGAAGTTGGTGCTACACATTTGTGGTGGAGGAGGTGGGCTTCCCTAGCCAGGCAAGCGAGACCCACATCAAGATACGCACAACTGGCGCTACGTCATAAAATGTCTCTGAACAGATTCAGGCCCACTTTTGGGGGAATAACAAACCGCCATACAGTATATGCATACAATATCGGATCAAGAAAGTGGACTAACTACAACATGCCAAAGAGTTGTTGTTTGGTTGGGTGCACCAATAATGTTAGAAAAAAACTAATTTGAAATTCATTATTTTGCTATGTAAAAAGAAATATTCAGAAAAAAGGCAATTATGGCTGCAGCTAGCTGTACTGTACCGTCGAGAAGACTGTATCTCTATAACATTTCATATCAGGTAGGCCTAAGAAATTAATATTCAGTGACATGTAAAGGGGTGATAACAGGGGATGGGTGGAAATAGGTAAGTAAGTATTTTATAAATATATGCTTTTATTGGCATAATCATAGCTAATCATAGCCGGGTCGGGTTGTTACACCAATTTGACAAAGGGAGAATGAAGCAACATGTTTTTAAATTGACAAAATTAAGTTTGTGTATGTATCTTTCACGCTCTATGGCACAGGTTGGACATATAATTACTTGAAATTAGTGACGTCTGTACCCTGCTGCCTGAGTACGGACGTTGTTTTGTGCCGCTATTTTGTATTGAAGTCTAGTCAGAGGCTGTTTCTCAAAACCAGGAATGCAAAGAACTGACTTGTGTACTTGGGGAGAACGTTCTTGCTAGTTGTTCTTGGAAGAATGAACTCACAAGGTGACGATTACACAAAACGCTGCTGACAGTTTGAGACGATGTGGTCTAGCTGGTATTGCGCAATAATACCCCTCCACAAACGCGGTCTGCAGTACCCAAACATAACGACAATTATTGAAGATAACAGCCAGGCTTTTTCAGAACGGCAATATGCTATTTTAGTGTTTGTCTCTGACTATGTACGTACATTATCTTATAAAGTTGACTTAACTCAGCACTTAACTTCAATAGTGGTCAAGTAGATATAAATGTTAAGGTATAAAACAGGGTTGGCTCGCTAGCTAACTTACACCCACAGGCGCTTATGCTTATGAGAGTTTCACTTCCGAAAACGTTTGAGCATATTTTCGATTTGCCATAAATTTTCGTTAAAATGCCAATATTTGAAATCTAAACAGTTGATTTTTCGCATCAAATGTTCTCAGAAGTGAATTTAGTGATGAAGTAGCATGAGAAATTGTAGAAAAACTACTTTCTGTACTGACCTATCTAGTTAATCTTCCCCCAAAGAGGGGCGGTGATGAAATTAACTGTTAAGTTCCCGGATGTGCCGGTAGTACGTATGTTGGGTCTGGGAACTCACCATTGGGAGTGCTCAATACGAGGGGCGGGATAAACGGTTGTCTTTCAAATTCCCATTGCACGCCATAGGATAGCGCTATAACCAACCAGAGCAAAGAATTGTCCGGTCGGCAAAACTTCCGAAGACATCTTCCTTTGTAAGAACGACTTCAGTGCCGTTATTTGTTATTTTCTCAAAGAACAGATTAACTCCAAGTCTACTGGAGTCGCGCCTAAAGCCGATTCGAATGACCGCTGTTCGCCAGCAGCAGCAACCATTTCTTTGTTTTCCCGTAATTACGTTAAGCCCGCCCACCAACTCTATACACGTTGTGATTGGCGTGACCAGAATTTGGTTTTTCCAGCTCGCAAGTCAACGGAGAGTTCCTAGCTGCAAATTATATTTGCTGCCGCTAGCGTGCGTCTAGATTTTTAGGCTTCCCCCTTTGTAGAGTGCTTTGGGTAATTTAAAATCGCTATACAAATACAATTAATAATTGTATTATTATTATCACTTATGTACCTGTGGCAGTAGTATGTTCCTGCACAACCGGAGGCTGCAGATTTAGGACCCCAGTTCTAGGACCGCAGTTTCAGGACCCTAGTTTTTTGTGTTGACGCTTGAAACGTACACATTAATAACCGTCCCGTCTATAGACTTTTACTAATTTAGAGGTTTTTGTTAATATATATAATTGTTATAGACAGTGGAACGTTAGCCAGTGAAATTATGTCCACTACGGATTAAAATATACAGATATTCAGTTGGGCTTCACTAGCATGTAAATGTAACAGAGTTATTTTTGGGTTCATAGTTAGTATTATTATATGGAAATAAAACACAGACACAATCTGGAATCACCACTTGTATTCACTTCACCGAACTCAACTAGCCCCGTTACAACATAAACCTTACGTAAGTCTCACACCTACGGCAACCCCCAGTGGACAAACCACGCTTTACAGTAGAGCATTCAAAAGTTTGTCACATAAATATATTTTAGATGGGCTTAACAGCAAGGTTTCAGAGTGGTAAAGGTTAGGGTAAGGTTTATGGATGTAATAATATAAAGTAAAAATTGCCTGTCTGTTTTACGCTGCAATCTAGAAACAGTAAACTAGGGTCCTAAAACTGCGATCCTAGAACTGGGGTCCTAAAACTGCAGCCTCCGGTTGAGCAGGAATACCCTTCTCACCTGTGGTGCCATCCAGCATGTCTGGTATGTCAATGATGTGTTGGTGACACGTTTAAGGCGATTAACAATAGAGTAAATTATCTGGTCCTATTTACTTTATTTACATTTATTCGCTAAGGCTCAGCATTTCAAGTTATGATTTCAAAACTGAATCCAAACTCTTCTATATCATTCTCTTGCCTACAGTATGTGTCTGTAACTGTTGCCATTATGAAGAGAGAGGTTTTACCTTGAAATGTCACAGTAACTAACAACTTTGGCTCCACCTCCTTGTGTCAGTTGGGGCACCCCAAATATCCCATTCACATTGTGCAGAAAAAAGTGACATGTTTAAATCCTTGAAAATACACATGTCTTCCATGCAAACAATTGAGATTGCGCTGTGACTGTATTGTCGAAGCAATTCAATGACAAGCGTGTTTTTATAAAAAAATTATATTAATACATTAACCTGAAAAACTAAATAAGGTAAAATGTACTGTACTTTTATACATGTTTAAAAGGTAAAATATATATTAGGTATATACATTTTATATAACCAAAAATAGGGAAAATCTTAAAAGTGGCGTTTCCGTCCTAATTATGCTTTTAAACGAAGGTTTGACTCGGATACATTCAAAAAAAGACCTTGGGTTGCATTTTGGCGAGAGTTAAGCTTTAATGCTCTGACTACTGATAGACACCTCTCTGACGGCTGCCACACAGCTGCCACAGACTCATCGCTGCCACTCGGAGGATCTCGCTGTCACTCGAATTTACATGTACCTCCAACAGCGTGTTCAGAAGTCTGTTCTACTGAGTGTGCGGGACGGTAGAGATGTAGCAGATGAGGTGATAGACAAAGATATCATCTTAATAACATCTATATTCGCTACTGTAACAAAAGTGGTTTGTAATCCCACGGATGGGGTGAATTAACCAAACTGGAGTCAGAGGTTGAATGCAATGTATTACTGAAATACAGGTGCCCTGGTTCTCCCTTGGACCAACAGTCAAACGGAAAAGATACGGGGTATCCTGGTAAAAAAAATTGTCAAATTAAAGGTGGCCAATCTTTGGGCCTAAATTTCTATTGTTGGTCTTCAATACTTTCTAATAAAATAATGTTGGCCAAGCTCCAGGCCTCAACATGTCTTTAATGTCTTCTCTACTGTATCTCTCCTGGATATTTCTCTCTCTTTTGTTTGTTCTCTGCTCCTTCCTCTCCTCGACTCCCCTTCCTTTTTCCTTTTGAAACAAACACACAGGATCCATTAATTCTCCAAGCTGTCCTTGATTAACACCTCTGTCTTTCTTTGCCCTCCCCCATGTGAGGTCGTTGTTGCCCTTTTTATCTCTCCTTGCCAGCTCCCCCCTTCCACACTATATTAGCTAAATCCTGCATCTGCTGTAGACATAGAAAGACTCTTCCAAAACAAAGCAGACTCTTGGAAAACAATTTTCAAAATGGTAAGGAAAATAGTTGCTGATATTTCCGTCAGGTGTCTAGCTATCTAGCTTTTACAGTCAGTCAGTAGCTAGCTAGCTAGCTAGCATGCAAGATCTCTGGTTATGAACTGTACTGCAAAGTAACTGTATTAAAGGAGTGTTCCACAGTAATCAGTTTCATAGTATACCATTTACAAACGTTACCATAGATGATTTATGTCATATACACGTCTGTTGTTGTTCAATATATCAGAGAAAAGCCGATAGTATATTTCAGTTCCTTTCGCATCCACTGGGGTGCTTCTGTATCCATCTAAACTTGAATTACCACAACTCCCAGAATTCCAAGTGAATTTAGCGCTCGTCCCCGTTTGAACCCACCGTAACAGAACATTGGCAATTCAACAGTAGAGCTTGACGCTAGGAAGTTATACATATTTGTTTTGGAAATTGTAGTCTAATTTCTATTCATCATGCCCGTTTGGTGTTCTGTACCTGGTTGCAAAAATTACAAGCAAGCCCAAAAAGAAGGAGTATTCTTTCACACTTTACAATAGTCTATAAAAAGTTAGGGTCTGCAGTCGGCATTTTAGGTCGGAAGATTACGAAAGGGATCTACGTGCTGAATTAACCGGCACTACAGCCCAAAAGCGGCTGAAAAGCGATGTGATCCCATCCATTTTTCTTTATCTAGAAAGAGTAGCCTATATATAGTAAGATACAGTAATTTACACAGTCAGCTAGCTACTAAATACAGCTGGCACACTACATATACAGTAAAATAACATTACCACACAGACACGATGTGTGCTCCATTATCAAGGTACAGAAAATAGGTTTAATAAACTTACTCATCTGTTAGTTGTCCTCTTGTACGTCTCTTTCCATGCGTGCTGGAAAACTTCAGTGATTCAGTGACGCATATGCGGTCGTCAGTCATTTTTGTTTAAGCCTTACAAGTAAAGCTATTCCACAATCC
>JACXGM010038286.1:0-10874 GCA_016801145.1 Umbra pygmaea
GCAGAAGGGCAGGGTGAGACAGGCGCAGAAGGGCAGGGTGAGACAGGCGCAGAAGGGCAGGGTGAGACAGGCGCAGAAGGGCAGGGTGAGACAGGCGCAGACAATAGGTTTTACTTTTACATTTTTTAAATGCCCTTTTTGATTTATTCAATTTGTTGTTTGTTTTTGGTCATTTCATAATGTATATCAGTGACAGCTTTTATTGCAAAATAAAAGCTGTCACTGATATTTGACACATTGCAATGCATTTCAGAAATGTAGTGATGGGCATTCAAGACTTACCGGTCATTTTTTTTCTTCTAGCAGCAATATATTTTGCTGGCAGCAGTTAGATTTATTATTTCCAAATAAACGTCATTGTTGAAATGCATTGCAATGTGTCAAATATCAGTGAGTGCTTCTATTTTGCAGAGTAAATTCTAAGTTTGTGTTGACAGCTTGAAGAACAGTAATGAAGCTTCAAATGCCCATCACTAATTAAAAGTATTAATGTGGGGTACACAACTTAGTTGTATTCCACCTCTGTTGTCTTAAATGTTATGTTCATCAGTATGATCCTTTCCTAGCACTGTTTTGCCTATTTCCCACAAACCTGAAGTGACTTGACTAGGACTGGCAATCCCTACAATGTCTAACTACATTAAGAAGTTCCTTACATTCAAGATCATATCATCCTGCTAAGACCAGCTGTTGTTTGTGAGTGGTGTGTGTTAAATATCCTCCAGTTAGAAGTGGTTTATGGGCACGACCTTGGTGCAGCCACTTTACAGTTCTCCATCCAGCCTGACCGCTGGCGGCCCCGGTGGGAATGAATGCGCTGTGTAAGGGGATCTGTGTGTGCTGGAGCACCACTACCCCAACCAGGACGGTAAGAGAGGCAGAGACCGGCTGTACTCAACGCCTCAGAGCTGAAACACAACAGAGCCCTTGTATCTCACTGTTCAGCTGCCCCGTCACCTGTGTGACCTTGTGAGAGGGTGTGTTGGGGGGCCGTTGGCTAGGAAAGACACAGGGAGGCACGACACGGGGGAGGAGCCGGGGCGCACGCAAAGTCGTCACATGGCGTTATCAGCGTCTCTCACTCCCTCTCAGCCCCCTGTACAATCGTAGGGTGATAACGAGACACACCTACTGCCAGCAAGACTGGAATATGTGGGATGCAGTTTAAAAATACACACAGTAATTAACAGGCATCTGCCAGGCACTGCCTCACTCACACACTTGGGAAAACAACACAGAAGTAGCCAGCACACACACCTCTCTGTAGCTGAGCTTGCCGTCGAAGTCTTCGTCCACCTCCTTGATCATGTTCTTGAGGCCCAGGTGGGTTTGAGGCGCTCCCAGCTTCTCCATCATCAGCTTCAGTTCCATCAAGTCTATAAAACCGTCTTTACCACTGTCAAACCTGCAGTCCAAACACACATTCACATAATGAATGAATATTCTAAATTAACTTCATATTGGAGTACATTAAATACTAAATACTTTTAAAGTACTGATTTAGAATGTTTGTATCAGAGAAAATGCCATTACATGAATGTTTTTATTAAAGGACATTACTAATTTTTTTACATGTATCTGGATATTCCAAATACATAATATTGAAAACTTTCTAGGCACATTTTAAGCCTGAATAATATGTGAATACTATTTGAATAATAGAATAATTTCTGAAGCCATGTAGAGCCACTATGACATACCAATATCAAAACACATGTTCATATCAAAACACACATCAATAAAACACGTGGCTGTTTCCACTCTTCCAAGCAAAATGTGGGAGGCTGAATAATGCTACTACACTAAATGTGTGTTAAACATCAAAAACTGAAATACCCATTTAATGTACGTAAAACATCGTAACAGTATGATACCAAGATGTCATTTACCTTTGTCAAACATATTACACACAGTAAAAGCCACAGCGAGACATGCATACACTATTAAATAAAGCAGGGCAAAGGTTTAGGCTACACAACAAACATCTGGAGCCCAGACAAATATATCACGTTCATGTAAAGTACTCAGCTACATCTCAAAGCCCACATGTGACAATCCTTTCTGAGGTTAGACTAGATAAGGTCACCCTGTGTGAGAAAAGGCATCTATACCCTGAGACTGACCAGATCACCAGGACAGTGATGCAGGTCCTGAGCTCGTCACTGACATTACACACACACACACACACACACACACACACACACTCACGCACATGCACACGCACACGCACAAGCACACCCACACGCACACCCACACGCACACCCACACGCACACCCACACGCACACACACACGCACACACACACGCACACACATGCACATGCGCACACACACGCGCACACACACACGTGCACGAAAGACAGACATGTTGACATACAGACCTGCGGCTGGACATAATGATCTGGGTGGCTTGACACTAACCACACGGCCACCTGAAAGCTGTTTGCGCTCGACTGACGCAAACAAACTCCAACCAAGTTAAACATACACTAACAGCAGTTATTTTAATCAGATAAACACACTCTCACAACACCGTCATTTAAATCAAGTACACGGAGACTCACAACACACTCATTCGTCATCAGACAAACATTTTATGAAAAATGTAGTCTTTGGGTTCATTGGCAGATCAAGGGAATGACTGGAGAAATGGGGGCGGGCGTTGTTTCTGTCTGACAAGTATTTATACTTTAACATGTCTGTTCACTGAGTGATGGCTCTTGGTGTGAGTGAGGAAAGACCCACACACTAACACACACTAACACACACTAACACTCACAGCTTGTGTAGTTAAAGAGTAATCTGGTCAGGCCAGAGCGAGGTCATTGTTTCAGTCCAACTCATCAAAGGCCATAGAAACTAAACCCCCTCCCTTTAAACATGCTGCTTTAGGACCTTTGTAACAATTAGTCTAAAGATATCATCGTCTCAGTAGCACAAAGGACCATTGATCTAAACCCCACCCCACATCCATCATTTTCAATGGAAACCTTGCTTTGCGCCCATCCAAAATTAAACACTTTTTCAATAACATCACAAAGTAACAGCCCCAATGAAACACGTTTGACCTATTATAAATCAATCTGCTTCACTGTGACCCACCCAACACCGTCATTCCCGCTCTAGTCCCTGCCAAGCCTGCTGAATCGTCATATTCATCCCCTCGCTTGGTCCCTCAGCAAATGTCCTGATGTCTGTCAGATCCAGGACAGCTGGTTCTGTTTGGCTACCACAGCTGAGCAGCACAACAACTGTTCAAAGAAAAAGAGCAGTGTAGCAACTGGCACAAGACTCATACTGTATAGGATCCACTACACAAATTAGTGTTAGTCCAGCACCTCAGCTAGGGTCAACAACGGCGCTTTATTGTGAACGAAATGACAATCTGTCTAATACCATGCACTATGATCACTAATATACTACTCACACTAATATACTACTCACACTAAAACTACCAGTACCTAATACTAACCCCAGCATCTACATCAATCTATAAAATTTAAAGGTTGCACAAAGCTTTGAAAATAAACAAGAGTTAAAAGAATGTCCTGTTATTTTTTTTCTTCATAAGGGAGCGGTGCTACAGCCACAGCTACGATCCATGGTCAGGCCTTATTGTCCCACAGCTAGCTTCCTGCAGGATGATAATTATAGATGACAAAAGCTTTTGGCATGGTCACTGTATTTTTGGGATCTTGCTCACTTTCTTGCTGCAATGTATTCAGGTCACTACTGTCACTAGAGAGTGTTCTAGTATGTGAGTGAAGATCGAGCCGGTATGGGCCGGTGGGTTGCTCATCTCCAATGCACCCTGTTTTAGACATGCGTCAGGCTAGCGCACGTGTCCATGCATTTTCAGCCTGGTTACAAGGATATTTGTGGACTGAGGGAGGAAACGGGGAAACGAGGGGAAAAACCCATCCCTCAGAAATCACAGTGACTAACGTTGTCGCTAGAGGCTGTTCTTATTGAAACAGAAGAACTCTGCATTATTAACGATGTGGAAGATAAGCATGACTTTTGCAGTGGGGTTGGAGGTGGTGCATCAAATGAAGAGGAGTGTAATGGGGTTGGGGGCCAGAATTTAATTTGCAAAAGCCCCTTTCCTAAATCTCGCCTTCCTCCTCTTGGCCCATTCCAAACGGACCTACCCACCCTGTTCAGCAACTAAGCTGTGCCACCATGACCACATCCAAACAATTGTGAGAGCACATAAAGACAGGCCACTGTCTCATCAGTTTACCCCCGCTTGGCATGTGCCTAACCCACATCTAGACTACCCACTAGTGCCAGGGTCAAAAGGTCAAGTACCCTGCATGCAATGCTAAGTAGAGAAGGGGCAGATGAAAGGGCAGACGGGGAGATAAAGGACCCAGTGTCCACGCAGAAAACTACAGATCCCACACAACCTCTTAAACCAATGAACAACCTACTGAGAGATTATAGGATCAAATGATGGGTCACCTGCATGTGGTCAAATGATCAAAGTGAGTAATGTGAACTCTAGTTTCCATTATGATACATCCTATACTTCTGGGTGCTGCTGAAACACGTGAGTATAATAGAGTGGGCATATGTCTGTGAAGTGCCCCGGGGATGGCCCTAGTTCAGCCGCACTGAGCCAAGTGAGTCTGCCCCAAGCACACGACGTCAGAGCCATAAAGAGGTTGGATGGGTATGCATGGAAGATACCAGACGAGATGGAGATAGAGGACATATTCCACTCACACCTAAAGATTTCTAGGGCAGTGTGTGCGTGCGTGCGTGCGTATGGCCGGACACTTCCCTGGTGTTAAGCATTCTGATGCGCTGAACGCAGAGAGGACAAAACCTGGATGAAAAATATCGACTGGGAGATCTGGATGGTCAACTACATGCCCCAGCTTTTTACTACTCCAATGAGTCATAAGCATACTTATTTAATTTATTTTTAAAACATCTTTGTTACCAGAAAGGCAAACTCCCCAAAGAAAAAAACATTGTTAAAGATGCACTACGAGACTTTCCATTGACTGTCCATTTGTTTTTATTAAAAACAGGAACTAGTCAGGGGAAACATGACCAATTTCAAATGCATAATATGCATTGCTTGCTTGTTACATATTGCAAAATGTAATATTTTGCTATGCAAATAATTTCTATATTTTTTATTACTTAAGTTTATGTTTTCAACTTCTGGATGCTAGTGTTTACTAGTCCTAAAACACAGTTTTTGTATTTTTGTTGTAGCTTTCAACTAAGTTACATAATATGCAACAATTGCCAGCCAAAAACAATTACAGGAGATATCAATGTAACGTGACAACACATCCACCAACGTATTCTAAACCATTTTATTCACTGCAATATACAGCTTTGGAAACAATTAAGATACCACTGCATTTTTTTCTGAAATCAACCGAATTGAAAACCTCTAGAATGTTTTTAATAGGTGTTTTCAGGAGGAAGATGAATGGATGGTCAACAAGCCAACAAACAAAGCCGAGCTGTTAAGATTTTTGCGCCAGGAGTGTAATAAAGTCAGAATGTTCATTTTATCCAAACAAATACTTATCAATAGTAAAACCAGAGACACTGATAATTTTGCAGTGGTCTCTTAATTTTGTCCGGAGCTGTAATTCATGCGCATGCAACTAGACAGCTAAATAAATCTCAGAAATTGAACTTTCACCAAAACAACTATCTGGATGATACTTCATGCTCAAAAAACTGAAAATTATGTCTAACATTTTAAAAACTAAAATACTCCTTTAAAGTATGTCCTGTGGTGGGGGGTCTGCATGGCGAGGTGGGCTAAGTCGCTGCATTGCACAATAGTCTACGTCACGATAGTCTACGTCACAATACTCATGGGTTCGATTACTTTCCCTGGGCCTACTGCACGAGGCAATACTTTGCCGAGATCTTTTTCCCCACATTCAGTGTCCCTAAAAGGGGGCAACCAGCTCTCTCCCCATGATTCCGGCCCAAAACATGACTCCGCCACCTCCTTGCTAACATCGCAGCCTTACTGGTACATGGTGGCCATCCACTAATTATCCATCTGGACCATCCAGGGTTGCACGGCACTCATCAGTAAACAAGACTATTTGAAAATTAGTCATCATGTATTTCTCTGGGCCCACTGCAACCATTTCGATGATCACGCTTAAATTTTTGTGAAATATCTAATGTTGTCATACCTTGTCCAAGGCATTTGACACTTTTCCGCAGCAGAGATTCTTTTTCTTTTCCATATTGCTTGAAACCTGTGGCCTGCTTGATAATGTGAAACATCCTTAAGTAGTTTTCCTTTAATTGGGTGTGACATTTCCAAGTAAGTTTTACAAAATTCTAACAAAAGATTAACATTTTTTTAATTGACAGTGGAAAGGGCTATAATTTGGACTATTGTGTCTAGAGGGTCAACGAGGAAAAGCAAAAGCCTAGGGAACATGGATAACACCTCAGATCCTGGCCCCTATCTAGGTTTCTTCCTAGGATTTGATGAGGGAGTTTTTTATTGCCACTGTTCATCACTTTGTAGTTGTTGCATGCTCTTTGGGGTTTTAGGTTGGTATCTGTATAACCACTTTGTGACACCTGCTGATGTATAAAGGACTCTATAATATACTGTACATTTAATTGATGAAAGAGGATGATTTTGAACATGAATTTGTTGAAATATTGGACATTTATACAGGATTCATTAGTGGGGGCATATCCCTCTCCCTCTACCTCACTAGTGAAATACTATATAAAGTAGGTTCTCCGCTCATCTGTAGGCTCCCAGTCCATGCACGCACGCACCCACACACACACAGACACACACACAGGCACGCACCCACACACACACACACACACACACACACACACACACACACGCACGCACGCACGCACGCACACACACACGCACATGCACACACGCACACACAAAGATGTCATTGTTACACAGGAGAGGGGGTGTCAGTGAGGACCCACGGTATGAGAAGAGTGACCCTTGTGTCTGCAGTGAAAAAAGACAGCAGCACAATGACTGTACAGTTCCATTGGACCAGGAGAAGAAAAAAAAATATTCTGCACTAGAACAGTGGATATCAGCACAACCCAATGTAGCCCCACATCTCAAAGTGGAAAGTGACAAAATAGACTAAATCCTTAGACAGGCACACGACTACATCCACAGCAGGTTTGTACAGAATACACTCAGAGGAATAAAATGAGTGAAAGACAACTTGCAACCAAAATACTGAAATACATTATGAATTGATAGTGACTAATTATAATTAATAAACATTAGTGGCAGAAATTGAAAATGTTGTAGATTAGGCTATACTGTATAGTTCCACAAAAATGTTATTCTACCAGCAGCAAACTGACGTCACTCGGCAATCTACGCTATAGGTTGTCAATTGAGCGGTCAGGTAGGCAGCCTCCTACATCTTATCCAAACTCGTTTGCCCTTTGCCCACTCAATACCTGCAGTGTGACTCCAATACATAGGAAATGTTGTCTTAGTCTTAAAATAAATTATAACATGAGAATTATGCACATGTCTACGTAACATAAAATTATAGCCTACCGTTTGAACAGTTTCTCCATGTCTTTGATCTGTTTGCGAGAGAATTCTTTGAATTCCGTGTAAGGATTGAACACTTTGGCTTGCTTCGGAGTCGCGTTCCCATCGTTGATGTCTTGTCTCCGGTTGAGTTTCGCTGCGAGTTCCGATGTGGCATCACTGACAATGCCCACTGCCGCTTTTGCCAGCGACTCGGAGACAGGGAAGCTTGGTTTAACCGGATTGTCATCTGATGCACACTGGTTGTAAATGTGAAATGCCTGCTCCACTGCCAATCTGCGCTGCAGTTTCCTCGTCAGTTCGTCCGATGCCATTGTGCGAAGGTTACCGTTTTTTCTTTAATGCGATGAAAGCGTGTGCGTTGTGCTCAGATTGGAACTCAGCTGTGTATGTCAGCTGGTGGCTCAGAGTTCTTCTCTTCATCACCCACAAACAGTGCAATTTCGAAAGGGTGGGGCACACCAGAGCAGCATCACAACACATCTGAAACCAACCTCACACTAGCCAGGCTAACCTTAAACCTAACCACATTAAACCTCATGCCTAACCTTTAATTAAGGCACAAAACACATTTTTGTTTTTATTTCTGACTTTGTGGTTGTCCAATCTGTTTTTGTGTTATTGGAATCGGACTGTGTGGCTATCGTTGAAACTGTAGCTGATCGTGTCAACTTTACCTTTACCTATTTAACGTGTAGGCAGTTAGCCTAGGCCTACCTAATGTTTGGTTAATCATGCAGGCAAAACTGCGACCCTAAATCATACTTAAAATCACACTTTAAACAGAAACATTTTTCAACCGCCCGCTTTTTTCAACCGTATCACACTTGCACATAATCCCACTACGTCTAAAAATATAACCACATTTTCCAATCAATTTAAACACTCAATCCAATTGTACAGATCATCGTTTTGTGAACGCACTGAGTTGAGGAAAATGTTAGTGTTTGCTTAAAATATTATTTTTAAGTTGTGAATGTTATATGCCACGAATATGCGTTTGTAGGACCAAATGATGATAGGCACTTTCAGAATAGTTTTTTCTCGCGATAACATTGATACATACATCTCTCGAGGTCAGACATAGTGCTAGATACGTACACAATATTGTACACAATAGGGCCTGTGTTGCCTGCACTAACGTCACAGATAATACATGTGGAGTTTGTATATTATATCAGATTCGGAGATTACAATACAGTTAGCTACCATTGCCTAATTATGCTCAAACCTTAATAAACAAATCTGGACACAACAGCATGTAATTCTGTCCCAAGCTCAACCCTGGAAATATGGGCATGGTGAATAGATGTCATTCAGTTCCGATGCGAGGGTGTCGACCAAAATTCCACAATTTGAGTGCGTTGTTAGACATTATTAATTGGCAAAATAATTATGACTAAAACTGCCTAGCCTTTCAGAAGAAAACAAAACTGCTGCTGCAGGAAAACGGTTGCGTTGGCCGGGAATCGAACCCGGGTCAACTGCTTGGAAGGCAGCTATGCTCACCACTATACCACCAACGCCTGCCGTATAGTGTGCAATTCGTATCGTAGATGTTTTGTGGCAGCAGATATCCCATAGGTAAACGACTACATACGTTGAAATCGGTAGTAATGGGCATTCCGAGGTGAACGGAATCATTCAGTTCAGTTCCTTTAAAAGATTCTGATATTTTGACTTACAGAATAATTTCATTAAGCGTTCTGTTCTACTGCTTAATTCCAACTTTATCTCATCATTCTAGCGTCCAGGGGTCCGTTCTTCGTACGTCGCTAACTCAGTTAGCTGGATTTGATTGTTGACGATTTGGCATGATCTTGGATTTTTTGGTTCTTCGATGCACATCCTGAGGGTTGTTCTTTAAACATACAATACGTAGTTTTGGCCACTAGGGGGATCAGTGACAAATAAGAGTTGGTATGATGTCCAAATCAAAAATATGCTTTGAACTTGTTAAAACAACATGCTAGATGTTTGTTTAAACGTATAGTTTATATTTCTGTTGGTGTCATAATATTTTATATGACATTTCTACCATTTTTAACCAACTAAAGAATCACAGTTCCATTATATTGTCAAATGGTGTAACCATAAAAGCACAACAATTATTATATAATTCACATTCCTAGAAGTTATGCAAGTGTACTGATGAAAATAAGTTATTTATTATGAAATATCATGTTGAAGTGTATTTAAAATATTTAAATTCTTAACTTATATAACATGGGTTTTTGTTGTACTGAGCAAGTCAGTATGCCGTAGACATGAATGTTTTCTCTCTATTCTTGGGTCAGTTGGTTTAAAATAATTTTAAATTTCATTTTTATAGTGTTGTAGAGTGCTAAAATCATATTCATAGTAAATTTTTTGCGCAATATCAGATTTTTCTGAGAAACATTGTTTACACCAATTGACATTTATCGGTTACACCAACTGACCATACAATCTTTACCAAGAATGACAAGCAATTGACACATGAAATTGATTGAAAAGTCATGGAGTAAAATTATTCAGGTATATTTAGCTTTGCCCTGTGTTAATGGGAAGATAGAAATTAATTATTTATTGTTTAAAATGCTATCATGAGTCAGAAGTTTAAAATTACAATGCGGCAAATGTTGCTGCATCTACATGCACATGTTGAATTACTCATGTAAATTCATCATGTAGGATATATTACACTAACAAAATAAGTGAATAAATATTATTTGGATTGCATTTAGAAATAAATATTATAAACTGATACATTTTCTTAGTGGAACAATTGAACATTTGAACAGCACACAGCAGCTCATTGGAGGGAAGAAGACACAGTCAGGTTGGCAAATGCAGTTGGAACAAAACCACTGAACGCTGTGTGAGGTGCAATCGTTTTGTTTGCAGTTCTTGCTTTTACAGTCTGCCAAAGTTCTGTGCTGACTGTGGGCCAGAAGCATGCAGAGATTGATTAGAAATAATAGTGTAATGATACTGTTTTTTATTTATTTTATTTTTATTTAACCTTTATTTAACCAGGTGGGCACGGTGAGAACAATTTCTCATTTAAAACGGCGACCTGGCCAAGATAAGGCAAAAAAGGTGCAAGTACAGACAGAGTTACACATAAATACAAATACGCAAGTATTACACAAAGGGTACAATAAAGACAAAAGATAAAAAATACAGTTGAAATACAATCGAAATTGAACGAGGCAGATGTAAGTACATGTACAATTAGTGCAAAGAAATCTTAGATTTAGAGGTAGATCGAATTAGTGTACATAGCAGGCAAATACAATGTAATAATTTGACATTAGTATGAAAATTTACTGTGCA
>JACXGM010038287.1:0-10874 GCA_016801145.1 Umbra pygmaea
ACAGACAGAACTAAATACTATACTAACGAGGGAAGGAGGTGCAGGTGTGGACTAAACAACAGAACTGATAGGCTGACAAAAACATGTGACGGGATCATGTGATACAAAGAGCGGGAAACCAAACCAAAACAAAACACATAGGGGAGATAACACCCTGTAGTGACACAGAACAAGGACAGAGTCTACTAGCATTGTGACAAGTATAGTGACTACTGACAAAAAGATCTAAGAACACTGAATCAGCAAACTTTGTGCAGACCAATACTTGTGACATTCTCAAACTTTTTGACCATGACTGTAGATCTAAGGGGGTTAAAGTCCGCCTGGCCGAAATATATAGATATTTCGGCCTATGAAATAGTCATACCTTGTCTTACAGTGAAGTGTTTATACATTTGGATTCAGAAGACTCTTGGCTACAAGAATGATAAGTAAAATCCAACATTCTGAGACATAGGTTTTCATGAATTAAGTCATATTGAGCCAAAAAAAGACAAAAGGGTATTTATATTTTCTTGTTAATTATTGTAGAATGCAAGTAAACCATGAATACTGTGTCTCTGTAATAACAATATTAGCATGTCCCCAGGTCTTGTGACAATGGTAGGGGACATACAGATAGTCCTCCTATATAATCCTATTCCATGGGGTTCCCAAACATTTGCATAGAGCTGTATATATAGGGAACATTTGCATAGAGCTGTATATATAGGGAACATTTGCATAGAGTTGTATAGGGAACATTTGCATAGAGCTGTATATATAGGGAACATTTGCATAGAGCTGTATATATAGGGAACATTTGCATAGAGCTGTATATATAGGGAACATTTGCATAGAGCTGTATGTATAGGGAACATTTGCATAGAGCTGTATATATAGGGAACATTTGCATAGAGCTCTATATATAGGGAACATTTGCATAGAGCTCTATATATGGGGAACATTTGCATAGAGCTTTATATATAGGGAAGCCCTGAAGACCAAGGCAATTCATTGTTCTTATCACAGGGTCATTTGTTAAAGTGAACTCTGCTCTCAAATGACACTGTTTAAAGAATAAGTAGAAAGAAGGGCAATATCCACAAGAAGAAGAAATTGCACCGTGTCCATATGAATAACTCCACCACAAACACAGCCATTGTAGGTCAGGTGAGTTCAACATCAATGTTCTCCAACTACATGTAGATCAGTTGTGATCCTATTTCAAATTCCATAATTAATGTCCTAGAATGATGAATGATTCCAATTAATCTTATTCATTATCAACTTCATATAAAGTGTAAATGTGGAATCTAACCAATTAGCATATGACATTTTAGTTAAAAGCAGCAGAATTGGACTAGTTTTTCTAATTAAAATGAGTCAATATGTTGGGGTTAGTTCAGACCTTTTTTACGCTGAATCATCACCAAGCTGACATTACCCAACCTACATAAATGCTCATAAATTGATTTCTAACTGTACCAAATTGACTGTCTGGCAGAGCAGCCATGGTGCACCATAGAAGCCATAACTCATTGTTGGGGTTTGATATGCAAAAGCATGCCTACGCGCCATTACAAAGCAGGCCCCCATAAATTAGTCTGTGAATCTGTCTTAAATCATGAGAGAAGCCAGGCACTGCTGCATGGTGGATTCCTCCACTGTATGTGCTGGGATGCTGTAGTTGAGTGTGACAACAGATAATCAGCCTCCCCCGGTGGGAGTGTGGAAGACAATGCTTTAGGGGATGAAGTAGAAAAAGCAGCCACTTGCGGTTTCTGCGTGGTACAGAACAGACAGTACCCTTCTGCCGTAGTATACAAAGGATGGAAATTTTAGCAAGACAGTCATCACTGAATATAAGAAAAAATGTAGAATAAAAACACGTTTGTCCCTTTGAAATTCAGTTCCAACTGTGTTGAGGGCAAACACAGTTCATTGAAAACACAACTTGGCAGTTACTGTAGTAACTTCTCCCCCATTCTGCACAGTTAGCCAGGTCATCCATTGGTTGGGTACTAGATAGACACCTTGAATATTCCAACCTCACTTCCATACATTGTACAGGATGTTCTGTTGCTAATATTGATTGATGTAACCATGACAGGTACTGACGGAGAGGTTGTTTTCTGGAAACCTAAATGTCCTCTTGTCTTATTTATAGATTCTCCATATAAAGGGAATGTGTGTGTGTGTGTCTGTTTGTGTGTGTCTGTGTGTGCGTGCGTGCAACAGTTTGACATGTTTCAGTTGATGAACACTCTGCTGTGGATATCAAGTTCCTGCTTAAGAGAGAAGGAAAGAAAGCAGGAGAAACAGTCGAGGAGAAATTTGATACAGACTTCTGCAGAGCATCCTCAGGCGACAGGGGAATGTGAGAGGCACAATAAGACTTGCAGAGGCACAGGTGGCGCCCATGCAGAGGCAAAAGAGATTCCCAGAAGAATAGATAAAAGGGGTGACAGTAACCTAGCCATTCGCAGGCTGTCTGATCTGCATTTGATTAAAAATTCAACATGGACAAAACAGACTGCAGAAAATGTGTTTATCAAATGCCGGTGCACACAGTAACCTTGACTTACCTCGCAAGTTTTATATCCTTCCTATGTTATTGCTCGCCTCTCCTAATGTAGGTCAAGTCGTCTTTATGCAGAAACCATTGAATATAAGCATTTATTCAACTACAGATACCATGTAGACTGTATGTAGTGAACATAATTCAACAGGTGATTGCACTCAAACCCACGTCGATTAATATTCCAAGGAGGGGAATATGCAAAAGTAATGTGGCTCATATGAGCCTTACACAAAATAGTAGAGAGATTGGGTGATGTCCTGAATCAGTGATGCCTTCTTATCATTATTTTTATATTATTATGATTTATTTTCAATTAAAACAACATGAAGCAGGAAAAACATGAGGCCAGTTATTAAAACAGTACTGTGTTATGTTGCAACAGTGTCATGTATTGTAAAGAATTCTTCAACAGCATCATTTACAAGTCTTAGTACAGGAAGGTGTGGAGACATGATTTGGTCATAGTATTTGGGCAATGTACAGCCTATAAACACATCCATTATGCATTGCACACAAGTGATTTCATAGTGTTAAAGAAATATGCTCCTCAATTTTATGATTTTATCGAGCATATCCAGCAAATAAGTTAGTGTTCTCCTGGCTACTCCCTGGGGTTGCATGAAAACTTGATAATGTGAACTACCAGATCTGGGTTTAAATACTATTTTAAATTGTTGCAAATTATTTTGCTGGGCATGAATCATTTTGACTAGCACTATGAAATTACCGTAATGGAAAAGCCACACATCTGCGAAACATGTTCTTTTGATACTCCAGGCAAGCTAAAAAAACATTCAAATTAGGAAAGGTTTGAAATAATATTCAAACCCACGTCTAGATTCATGTAAGCTGATGGTCTGGCAAGCACAAGAATGAATCGCATCCCATTTGTTTACACATTGTAATTTTGCTGAGCAGCATTTGTGGGAGAACTGTAATGTCATTAGAGTCGTAAATGTATGAATTGGTCATCAGTAGAGCGCTGTCCAGGAAGCTCCATTAATGCAAAAATACACACACTTTTTTTGCTATTCATTTTGTAGTCAAATCACAATTAACTGTCAGCTAGTTCAGACATGTTGTTTTATAATTTTGCATTGCCATCTGAAGGAAAATAGACAACAAGAAGAAGCCATTCATTTTCAGATCATCAGACATTGAGGATTTTAGCCTATGAGTCAACCCCTAAAATGTGCTGTCGCGCTGATGTCATCTAGAGATTCTTGAGAGGTTTACTGTATATTTTCAGAGTTGGGAAAATAGTGTTATTTCAGTTCAGCAAGTATAGCTTTTTTGAGTTCAAATTATTTATTTCATCCTTCAATTGCAATAGATTTTACTAAATAGTACACTTTGTCATTGAAAGTAGATTGAAAGTAGATTCGAGGAGGGAATTATAATTCTCAACAGTTCGGTCATTTAAATGGATAGACATGACATCTCTGTATCTGTGGCATTTGCTAATTAATAACCAAAAGAATTATACATGCTCTTGTGTTCATACATTTTCAGAATATTCAGACCAAATGTGTGAATTGCTTTAAAAAAATCACAAAGCATTTTCCCAGCTATCTTTTGTAGGAGAAAACAAATCATTAACAAGTCTTCATGAGTCCAGTACAGTCTGGGCAAATTTGTGCTACCTGACCTTATTGGCCTTGAAGGGTGAGGCCTTGAAGCAAAATGAAATAAATTCAGTGACAGCCCTCAAAAAACGAAACCCATATCCTAATTAGAGGTTAGTGTGTACCAATTCATTTTCCCTCTAATTGCACATTAAACTTCTTTTAGCAAAGTGTTCCTCTTTCAGAGTGGCAGAGTATTCTGGCAAAGGGCAGCTTACATGTTGCCCCAACCAATCTGTTGTTAATGACCCATGATTTCAAATTAATGAGAGGGCTAGAAAGCTAAAGGCAGTTAAAAGCAGCATTAGCCAAAAGCACAGTAGAAGTGAAGCTAGCTGCGTGGATTAACTTTTCATTGCCCCTTCATTAGGTGAGCCTATGGGATTTAAGGGATCCCTGTAAGAGATGTAGCGTGACCATACCGGCATGTTGGCTTACTTAAAGTAGGAATCAGCAGTTGAAATGTTAACAAGGCATTCCTCCCATTCCTCTTTCTAAAAAACTCTTGAGGTGCATGACTGTAGGAATTAAACAACTGTTGGAATTCCTAGATAGAGCCATGTATGCAAGGACTTACATTGAGATCCATTCAATAAACCATATTGCTTAAAAAAAAGCTGTATATTTTCTATTTACAGTACTTTTGTACATATACAAATATCTGAGATAAACAAGCTGATCATTGGGTTCTGACTGGGTAGAAGCATTGCGCTACTGTGACATATGCAGTCTGAGTTCCATTTTTCAAGAATAAATGGATAAATATACTTAATTTGTATGTGTATACATGTACATTGACGTAGCAACAGCAGCTTGCTCCATTTAGCCATTCTGTAAGTGGAGGACAGTTTTAGGGAATTACTGTAATAAAGCTATTAGCCACACTATACTCTGTTTCCCAACATTCCCCACTGCAGGGTTAAATACAACATTAACCTGCCATTAGCCAAGATGAGAGGAGGTCATTCTGGTAGGGTCTGGCTAGACGGGTGAGAAAAAATTTGCAGATGAATTTGACTGCAAACATTTTATGAAGTCATCGAAAGTAGATTCGAGTAGGGAATTATAATGCTCAACAGTTCAGTCATTTAAATGGATAGACATTACATCTCTGTATCTGTGGCATTTGCTTGTATTAAGAAGTAAAGTTGAATGTCAATATTAATGACTCCAGCCAGGTCATTTTTTAATATTCAACTGGGTTGGATTTTTTACTTTATTCTTATAACCATCCTGGTTATAAGAATAAAGTAAAAAATCCAACCCAGTTGAATATTAAAAAATGGTGAAATTCATTAATGGTGATGTCCATGAGATAACACATTTCTTTGCATTGTGATGTCCCTTTGTGCTACAGTTATATTTTACTCCTTTGTTATAATGAGAAAACAGTCATGTACTGTAGTCAACATTAACAAGTCTGGTTGCTACAGCCACTTCTTTAACTCAGTTCTGTCCTGAATGTATGAACACTTCATGAACAAAAACTAGACTTATGTATGCCTTTTTTTCACATGATTTTCCACCCCCAATTGAACTTATCCAACACAGTGACCATTACCGAATTACTCTGCAGACATGCTATTTGACTCATTTGTTTGTGTGTGTCCATGGTCATGTGGTAAAGAACATATTGCATTCGTGCCTGTGCATGTAAATTCACATGTTTTGTGTGTGACCTCACACGTTTGAGATGCCTTATCCTCCCTAATGTGGATATCACTTACACAACACATTTTCTACTCTATTCTAAATTTAATAAAAATAGATATAATAATAATTTTATAACAAAAATAGATTTTGTTGATATGAAAAAAATAGTGCTAATAAATTGTGGCTCTCTGAATGGAGGTGAAAGGTGACCCTGAAATTAAAAGTATGCGTATTCAGTCTTAAGATTATATAGATCTAATTAGTTCTTACATGTAATAAGTGACTCATTGGCTCATATCTCAGAATACTATACAGGGAAACAATTACTTATTGACAATTTTTTATTATTAGGCAAATAATAATGAACTTGAAATCAGAGATGGTCGATTCTTTATTTCAAGAGGGTGTTTTACGTTCATCCATAAACTGACTTGCTGTGTAGGTTTTGTATAAAGGCGTCAATGATTCAACAGCTTCTTAGCTCTTAGTACGTTGTCATACAGCAGAGTGCCTCCAAGATACACTTCCTTCTGGAGGTCTTTGCAAACTTTGTTGTATTGTTTGTCAGTTTGAGCTACACTAAAAAACATTTGAGATATTCAAACTGTGAGGTAAAAGTGTTTAAAGAAATAAAAAAATCTTCAAAACCTTCAAAAAATCTTCACAATTTTAGGCACCCCTACAATGCTTATAAGAGGTGGGTGAGAGTAACTATAAAATAGTCTGGGCTTGGCAAAATAACCAGGTAAAAGAAGTTACCAGTGATTTATGAAATGAAAACAAAGAGTAAAAATGATTAGTTATGATCATTGGTTAGTAAATGCCAGGTACTGTAAGTTCGGTACTGCAAACTTCCCAAATAGGTGAACTAAGCAAAGTACTCTTACTCTTACCTTGACCAACCTCTAATGTTTATTAATCTATTAAAATTATATTCTCATTGACATATAGTTTTAAATTCCAGTCATTCCAAAGTTATTGTTCATCTTTTGGGGTATGAATATGATGTCACCACTTGTTTTTTTCACCCATCACACATCCTCATGTGTACACACAACAAGAAATTTCTAGCAAGCTTCTTTGTTGGTTCTGAGGGTTCCAGGTGAAACTATGAACAGGAAGTTTCTTTAAGTGACAGCAATGGCTCTTTTAAGGGTAAAGCATTTGCTGACATATGAAAGCATGACTAATTTTCCATGTTACTTCTAGCATTGTTGTCTGTGGTGGTGTATTAGCACATTGGTCTTTGATAACTGTTACCTAGGTAACTGCCTAGTTGTTTATGTCCATGGCTTAGTTAGCAAATATTCACCTTAACTAGTAACATTCACGGCATATCACAAAATCGTCTGTGAGCTATATGCCCCATTTTGCATACATCAACATAAGATATACTGTATGCAAGCTAGCCAGCTATGTAGGTACTACCTTGACGGATACAATCTGTCAGTTCTGTAAATCCTCAGATGGCAAAACATAGCTAGGTATATCAACTACCTAGCTCAAATTCATACAGATTCATATTTTAAATTTTATGTTGCGTTCATCCAAGTATATACACAAACAAACAAGTGATCTTATGCTCCTTAGTGCAACAGTGACATCCCAAGCTAGACAATTCATTGTATCCTAGCCAGCTTAGCTAGTTAGCTCTCCAACCATGACAGCCAACTCACTAATTCATTATATTATGGATAGACTAGGCAGTAGCGTACCTAATCAGGATGAGTTGTGTACACGGCATAACAAAAGGCATCCTCAGCATAGGAGCTAATAGTCCCAATTCATCATCACTTGGTCGATAGCTAGTTGACACTACTACTAGCATAAGCCTGTTCATGCAAAAGATGACCAAAATACGCTGCCATATAGATATTGTCTTTTTCAGGGACATCCCCACTTAATAAGTGGTATTAAAAGAAAAGGTAATGTTACACACTGGTAAACAGTCACCTATCCAAAATGTTTTGGAGTGTGTTGCAGTTATCAGATTTGAAATTGTTGTATATTTTCAAAATTAAATTCACAACATAAATCACCACATAATGTGTTAATAATGTGTTTTCAATATAGCACAGTGTGAATTACATTTTCAAATTACTTTTTGTTAGTTATTTTGCATTTTCCACAATGTCCCAACTTTTTTTGGAATTGTGGTGGTACTACAAAAATCTTCCAGACACATTAGACCATCCAGGGACAGTTGGTGTATGTTTGGTGTACTATGGTTTGGGATATACTAATCTAAATCTGGTATACCATATAGTATGGATACTATGTAATTTGAGACACAGCCCGAGTCAATGCTATGAAGGGAACCAATAAGTGAACTTAGTATGAATATATAAAACACTGGACTAACACATATAACACTTTAACAATGACCGACAATGAAACCAAACACAAACAAGATATAAATACATGAGATAATAACTGCTTGGGTCCTGGTATGTATGGTTCATGGAAACACAGACAATCTATTGGTGGAACAAAATGCTGTCACTGAAATGTCCGGAGTAAACAGAAAATGGAGCTGGTGGACTGGGGCTACCGAATCAAGCCTTTCAGGAGGGGGAGACTGTCACAGTACCCCCTCCCCCTCAAAGGAGGAGCTCCAGCTGCGAAAAGCACCCCGTCAGGGGTTTGACCCCACCGCCACTGAGGGGAGCAGAATAGAGAGTACGGGGGTCCAGAGGAACTAGACTAAGGGCGTAGCTGCTGGCACAGGCAGAGGGGGTGGAGCAGCATGCACCGATGTTCAGTTCCTACTTGACTTCCTGGGCAATGGTAGAGACCAGGAAGCAGAATGTCTCCATAGAGGTGACTGGAGAGTCACGAAGGGGAATGGGAAGAATGGCAGCTAGGCTTCTTCTGAAGTCCACCACCATCTCTACTGTCTTTAGGGCATTGGGCTCCAGGTTGTTGAGCTCCTGGCTGCAACAGGACACCAGAAGTTCAATCTCCAACCTGTAGGCAGACTCGTCTCCATTAGAAATAATGTGATGAGGGTGGTGTCATCTGCAAACTTATGAGCTTGAATGAGTTGTGAATGGATGTACAGCTGTTGGGTTTACAGGGAGAAGAGTAGGGGTGAAAGGACACAGCCTTTAGGGGAACCGGTGCTGATGGTCAGAAGGTCAAAAAAGTGTTTCCCCAACAAATTTTAAAGACAAAGAAACAGTCCTGAATTTTTTATTTTTTCTATATTTGCTAAGATTTCACACACACTTCTTCTTTATATGGTATTGTTTGTAGAATTTTGAGGGAAATAATGAATTTCATCCATTTCAGAATAAGGGTGTAACATAATAATAATAAGGTAACTCTTTACAATAAGGGTACATTACTTAACATTAGTAAATGCAGTAAAACACAATGTTATGAACAGTTAACTAAGGTGTCTATTTTAACATTAGTTAAAGGGGTGTTTCACAGTAAATCAGTTTCATAGTATACTATTTACAAACGTTACCATAGATGATTTATGGCATATACACGTCTGTTCTTTTTCAATATATCACAGAAAAGCTGATTAGTATATTTCAGTTCCTTTCGCATCCACTGGGGTGCTTCTGTATCCGTCTAAACTTGAGCTACCACAACTCCCAGAATTCTAAGCAAATTTAGTGCCCGACCCCGTTTGAACACATCGATACAGAACATGGGCAATTCAACAGCACACGTCTGTACAGCTTGACGCTAGAAAGTTATACATATTTGTTTTTGAAATTGTAGTCTAATTTCTATTCTTCATGTGTTCTGTACCTGGTTGCAGAAATTACAAGCAAGCCCAAAAAGAAGGAGTAATCTTTCACACTTTACAATATAAAAAGTTAGGGTATGCAGTCGGCATTTTAGGTAAGAATATTACGAAAGGGATCTACGTGCTGAATTAACCGGCACTACAGCCCGAAAGCGGCTGAAAAGCAATGCGATCCCCTCCATTTTTTCTATCTAGAAAGAATAGCTTATATATAGTTAGGGTATGCAATCTGCATTTTAGGTAGAAAGATTATGAACGGGTTCTACGTGCTGAATTAACTGGCACTACAGCCCGAAAGCGGCTGAAAAGCAATGCGATCCCATCCATTTTCCTTTATCTAAAAAGAGTAGCCTATATATAGGAAGGTATAGTAATTTACCCACTCAGCTAGCTACTAAATACAGCTGGCACACTACACATACAGTACAATAACATTACCATACAGACACGATGTGTGCTCCATTATCAAGGTACAGAAAATAGGTTTAATAAACTTACTCATCTGGAAATTGTCACTTTCCATTTGTGCTGGAAAACTTCAGTGATCCAGTGACGCATTTTTGGTCCAAGCCTTACAAGCAAGTCCTTTTTTCTTCGGTAGACATGGATGAAATATTCCCACAGAAGCATTTAGGCAATTAGAATTTAACCTCATTTCAACTTATCTGTAGAACATGCTGCCTTGTTGAAGCTGAATATCAAACTCCATTTGTTGTAAACGTTCTTTTTCATGTATGGTTGGATGTCACTCAGAATGTAAAAGCAAGTTGTAAAATTCCTCATCTGCAAATACTAGGTTAGTGGCAATTGTGTTACCAGCGATTTTAATTACGAACTGTTTCACAGAATCCAGAGTGCCGGGTGGGCGGGGCTTGGAACAAGGAAGCCAGCGTTGTAGTTCTCTACATACTGAAAAAATCATACCACCTCGTCTATTTAGCATTAAAACGGCTGATCGAAACGTCACAGAAAGACAAGCTATAGCTTATAAAAATCAAGGACAACCGAGGCTTTAAGTGAGTAGGTTTGAAAGCCAGATCAGTCTAACAAGGATGCTTATTTTCGCGACCGAATACACGCCTGTATTCATTTTTCCTATCTCCAAGGTCCATTGGATTTCCACCGTGACGTCAGCGTGTGAAAATTCCCCGCGAAATTTCAAATCTTGCTCTTACACTAGCCAGGCATGGGTGAAACATATCTGACTGTTCTACAAATGTCTGGGAGAAGCTACTAGCACCTCCAGATAGCTGTAGGGTGAAGTATCCCT
>JACXGM010038288.1:0-10874 GCA_016801145.1 Umbra pygmaea
CCTAGGGGCAGACACAGAGGCCCTAGGGGCAGACACAGAGGCCCTAGGGGCAGACACAGGAGCACTAGGGGCAGACACAGGAGCACTAGGGGCATTAGCCTGGGAGCGGGGCCTAGGGTGCTAAAGCTAGTGTGCTCGCTAGGGGAGCTAGCGCTCAGACGGGGGCCCTATACTGTGGGCTAGCCTGGAAGCTACCTGGCTTGCACATGGGGCTAGTACTCAGACAGGGGCCCTATGCTGCGAACCACTGCCCTGAACCTGAGTGCTAGGAGAGCTAATGGAGCTAGCCTGGGTGCTATCGGGGAAGTGGGAAACCCTACCGGGAGGAGCAGAGGCCATCCGGGGCTGCTGTGGAGTTAGCGGTAGTGGGGTCCTCCGAATAGCTCTTTCTGTCCACCCGGGGGGTATCTCCCACTCCTCCTTCTCCTCTTCCCAGTCTCCACCGTCCTCCTCCTTCAATTCGGCCCCCTCTACCTCCATGTGGAAATCCTCCTTGTCAGAGCTATCAACATCCCACAAGACGGACCCACTCCGTCGGCGGCTCTCCCTCCCTGTTGTGTGGAGAACGAGAGCACACAGCCTGCGCCCCCCCAAAAAACATCCCACCGAGAGAGAGGGCAATGCTCCCCTTGGGTCGGTGGTTGATCCTTCGCTGTCCCATGTTTTAATGGGTCGTTCAATCTGTCACGTATCCCTTTGTGCGTAGATAGGAATGAGACAGGCGCGAAGGAATGCCAATATTCCAATTGTATTTATTCCAATAATAAGTCGACAAAACAAAAGACTGCAACGAGGGGCTAAACGGATATCTAATCCAAATAATACACAGCATACACTGGCACACGTAACAGGACATGCAACAGGAAACATTGAACGACAAGAGACAAGACCAAACACTAAACCTAAATACACTTACTAGGAAGTACAATGGAAAACACCTGGACATTGAAATTAACTAAACCGTGATCTATTGGGTGAACAGAAACATGTGACAAGACATGGAAGTGAGGGGCGGGAACATAAACCCAAAACAAAACACACCAGGAGAAATCTCAAGACAAAACAAGGCAAGGCACAAAAGGGACACTAGGGGGGAACCATTACATCACACACTGGGAAGCAACTAAAAGGGAACATGAGAAACAGAATGTCTAAACAGAACCACTGTCCATGCACTGAATACCAAAACAAAAGCAGACATATACACATGAGACCTAACAGAACAAAACAAGGGAGTCCATATAACAGCCCATCTAGGGCTGGACGTTACACACTCTCACAATGATGCATCTAACTGTGAGGTGCCTTTTTACCTCTGTGTCATTCAGGGTAGAACTATTGAACATTACATGTACGTTTAGATTTGTTGTTAGAAGTATTTATTAATTAACTATGATGTATTACATTTGTCAGTTTCCTCTAGTTAATATATTAAAATAGCATTTTGGTTTATCTGTTGAGCTGTTGCTAATGTACCTACTTGCACATCATTTCTGTATTTTCTGTTCAGCAAAGTTTGAGGTTCTTGGTCCAACTGATCCCATTGTTGCTAAAACTGGTGATGACATCATCCTGCCCTGTTACCTCAAACCCAACATCAGTGCTGAGGACATGACAGTAGACTGGCGTAACCTGGACTTCTTAGATGAGCGTGTTTATCGTTACCAAAATGGCATAATAATACTAGAGGATCAGATTCATTCCTACAGAGGTAGAACATTACTGTTTAAAGAGGAACTGAGGAGGGGAAACACCTCTTTGAAACTAACCAGCGTACAACTCACTGACCAGGGACTTTATAAATGTTTAATTCAGTCACAGAACTGGTATGATGATACAAAAGTGCAAGTAATTGTTAAAGGTGAGATTTAAATATAATAATATTTCCTATATATGTCTCTTTACAGTATTATTGTAATAAACATTATTGTCGTTATTATTATCTGTGTGTGTAGCTGTAGGATCCAGACCAGTGGTGTCCATTGAAGGACACAGAGATGGAGGAATGGGTCTGCTGTGTGAATCTGAAGGCTGGCACCCTGAGCCTGAGCTGGTGTGGCTGGACAGTAAAGGAGTCAGTCTCTCTGATGGACGTCCTGAGACACACAGAGACTTAAAGGGATTCTACACAGTCAGACAACAGGTCATTGTCCAGGAGACGGACACCAACCGCTTCACCTGCAGAGTCCTACAGAGACAGATCAATGTAGATGTGGAGACAGAGGTTCATGTCCCTAGTGAGTAACATGACATAATTATTTCATATTCTAACCCTGGAGGTATTTCAGTGTTTAGGATATAGTATATTTTTCAAAGAATGTGTTTAAGACAACAATGAGTTTGTAGTTTAAACATGAACTATGTAACTTTTTTGAAAACTGCAAAAAAAAAATGTATGACTAATCATCTTTAGGAACTAGCATATTGGTTCCAGGGGTTGAAAACATCCACTTAACTAATACAAAATAGTAGAATAGCAAAATCAACATTTCACAGTCTTTTACCTTTATTTAACCAGGTAAGTTGACTAAGAACAATTTCTCATTTACAGCAACAACCTGGGAGCAATTAGGGTAGTGTCTTGCCCAAGGACACAACAACATTTGGCTTAGTTGGGAATCAAACTGACAACATTCTGATTACAAACAAGCATAGCACCCTGTATTGCACTGCTGTTTTGCTTTAAAGATAAGCAGGGTCGGGCCTGGTTAGTTCCTGGATGGGAGACCAGTGCTGCTGGAAGTGGTGTTGGAGGGCCAGTAGGGGGCACACTTCCCTCTGGTCTAAACATAATTCCCATTGCCACAGGGTAGTGATGAGGACATCTGCTCTGTGTAGGGTGCAGTCTTTCGGATGGGACGTTAAACGGTTGTCCTGCCTCTCTGTGGTCATTAAATATTGTATGGCACTTATCATAAGAGTGGGGGTGTTAACCCTGGTGTTATGGCCAAAATTCCCAACCAGGCCTCACTTTAATCATGGCCACCTAATAATCCCCCTCCTTCCTAATTGGCATATATATCTACTGACCTCCCCACCTGATGGCTGATGTCTGGTGAGCGTTCTGGTGCAAAATGGCTGCCGTGCATCACCCAAGTGGGTGCTACACATTGGTGATGGATGAATGAGCTAAAATACGAAATACAGGGACTCACTTTTCACAAACTCAAACATATAACTCCTGGATAGTCTTTTAATAACACAGAACCTTACCATGACATGCAACAATGACACAATGAACCGCGCCCTCCTCTCCTCCAACCGGTACAGATATAGGGACCGAGCCGCCAGCTGATAGTTCTTAGGTAATTACACCAGCTCAGTCCCCAATCAGGACCAGCTGAAAGAGTGGAAGGCCCTACATAGCACACAGAACAATAACTAACTAAACATAGGAACAATATAACAAAACCAACATTACATAAGCACTGGCCATAAGGGTAAACTTAATATATTTATCAAGAGTCCAATCTCTCAGTCTTGATGGAACGCAAGCCCACACTGGCTGGACGTTACACATGGTGCAGCTTCAATTGTACATCTGTTGTACATTAGTGCGAAACCCTGTAATTAATTTTATATGTTTGTGTTCAGGTGCATTGTTGAATAACACAACTCCATGGAGAGTGTCCTTCATTGTGTTTTGTTCTTTGGGCGTCATCACTGTGATTGGGTTATCTCTGGCTGTTTACTGCACATCTAGAAAAAAAGGTAATGGACACAGTTTATTAATGTTAATTTTTTTGAACTAAATGTCAGCAACACTTATTCATCCTACATACACATTGCAAAATGATTCGTTTACATGGACACTATGGACACTGGATGCAGGTGATTAACATTAATAATAGATATATATATATTTTAATTTGTTTGTATGTTACAAACCACAATTTAACTGTTTTAGTGAACCTAACCCAGACTGCACATGACTGTAAAGATTTAATAAACAGACCACATATTGTTTATCATGTTTTGATGTTCTCACTGTCTCATCTAGATGAACATATAGCTCATCTTAAACAACAGCATGGTAAGTAATGTTTTAGTGATGCTAACCCAGAACATACATGACTGTGAAGATTTATTAAAGAGACCACATATTGGTTATCATGTTTTAATGTTCTCACTGTCTCTCATCTTGATGAACAAATAGGTCATCTTCAACAACAGCTTGGTAAATACTGTTTTAGTAATGCAAACCCATAATTACACCCACATGTATGGGGCGTTGATTGTAAAGTGGCACACACTAAAATTAACATAAATATTTCACCACATTTAGCTCCAAACAACATTTAAAAAAGTGGTGTTGATTTTTTTAAGTCATTTTTCACCACATTTAAAGCAATATTTGTGATCTTTGTTTTATTTAATGTTCTTGTAAAAAAATATTCAATCTAAATCTTTTTAAATGTAAAAAGGTTAAATCTAAATGTTAAATATTAAATCTAAAGGTTAAATCTAAATCTAAATGTTAAATGATAAATCTACATGTTAAAGGTTAAACCTGAATGTTTGGTAATAGTATTGTAATAGTGTGTATTAGTACACTAACACATACTATTACAATATTAATACACACTAATACACACTATTACAATACAAAAACACACTATTACAAATTATTACAATACTATTACACACTATTACAACACTAATACACACTATTACACACTATTACACATTATTACAATAATAATAATACAAACTATTGCAATACTAATACACACTAGTACACACTATTACAATACTAATACACACAATAACAACACTATTACACACTATTACACAGTATTAAAATACTAATACACACTTACAATATTAATACACACTATTACACCCTATTACAATAGCAATATAAACTATTACAATAGCAATATAAACTATTACAATAGCAATATAAACTATTACAATACTAATACACACTATAAAAATAATAGTACACACTATTACATAAATACACACTATTACACACTTTTACAATACTAATATTCAATATTACACACTTTTACAATACTAATATACAATATTACACACTTTTACAATACTAATATACAATATTACACACTTTTACAATACTAATATACAATATTACACACTTTTACAATACTAATACTCACCAGTACAACACTATTACAACACTAATACACGCTATTACACGCTATTACACACTATTACAACACTAATACACGCTATTACACACTATTACAACACTAATACTCACCAGTACAACACTATTACAACACTAATACACGCTATTACACAATATTACAACACTAATACACGCTATTACACAATATTACAACACTAATACACGCTATTACAACACTATTACAACACTAATACACGCTATTACAACACTATTACAACACTAATACACGCTATTACACACTATTACAACACTAATACATGGTATTACACGCTATTACAACACTAATAACACGGTATTACACGCTATTACAACACTAATACACGCTATAACACGCTATTACACGCTATTACACGCTATTACCACGCTATTACCACGCTATTACCACGCTATTACAACACTATTACAACACTAATACACGCTATTACACGCTATTACAACACTAATACAACACTAATACAACACTAATACAACACTAATACAACACTAATACAACACTAATACAACACTAATACATGCTATTACACATTATTACAACACTAATACTCACCAGTACAACACTATTACAACACTAATACACGCTATAACACGCTATTACAACACTAATACACGCTATTACAACACTAATACACGCTATTACCACGCTATTACCACGCTATTACCACGCTATTACCACGCTATTACCACGCTATTACAACACTATTACAACACTATTACAACACTAATACACGCTATTACAACACTAATACACGCTATTACAACAGTAATACACAATATTACAATACTATTACAATATTATTACACACTATTACAATACTATTATCCACTATTACAATACTAATACCCACTATTACAACACTAATACCCACTATTACAATACTAATACCCACTATTATACACTATATTAACACTAATACACACTATTACAACAATAATACACACTATTACAATACCAATACCAATACTGTGTATCTGTACTTTATTTGAGTATGTATCTGTCTGCCAACTTTGCACTTTTACTTCACTACATTTTATTACAACAATTGATACTTTTACTTCTTTACTTTTTCTAAAACACAGTCTTTACTCGCTGCAAAATAAAAATGAGTCCTGTTGGAGGAAATGCGCAAACAAATGATTTACTAATCTCTGTTAAGTCGTTATCCAATCGCTTTAGCCATGCATTTAATATTGAGCAAATCAATGTGAAACCCCACCCACCAAGAGCTGTAGTGTCATCCCAAGTATACGGAAGTATAAGCTTTTTTATAAACTCATTTTCTTTCTAGTGATGGGAAGTTCGATTCTTTTTACTGAATCGTATCTTTGAATCTCATCATTCAAATGAATGAATCATTTTGATTCGTATCGTTCATTTGCGCATGCGCAGATCGAAATGAACGAAAAGAACCAGTATACTGATCCGTACCGTATGTACTGGATCGTAGAAATAAGCCTTCTCAAAAAAGAAGGAAATAATCAAATTAATTAACCATATAATGGATCATAGAAGTAATGCACCTGCTCAAATCCAAAAACATTTAAAATAATAAACTAATCTCATACAACGTCTCTTACAAAGTTTTACATTTGAGGCAATAAAATAAGTGTAGCTGTCAAGTGTGTTGTTCATTTTCATCACGCAGCCTGAACTTTATATTATTCAAACATTTGTTCATTTGAGGCAGTGCGCATAGGCAAAATGTAACAGCCTACCGTACCAGTACGAAGCAGTATACTGGATCATAGAAGTAATGCGCTTGCGCCATAAAGAACGATATGAACGATGCAGATACTAGTACCGAGTAGTATACTGGATCATAGAAGTAATGCGCTTGCGCAAAAATGACAGACCTAAATATCCCAGACCTAATAATGTTGTTTAGTGACAATACATTGTTTGCCTTCACATCATAATGTAATTAGCATGAAATGTAATATTAAATTTGTGTTCCATGATTAGGATGTTATGTTATGAAGGGCTATGTTGAAACCATCCTCTCTAGCTAGCCTTTTTGATAACTGTGTTTCTGTATGTTTGGTATTATGCCTATTGTTGACAACAAGTTTATCAGGCAATGTATTCAGGGAAATTGGGAATGATATTACATCAGATATAGTATACTACTATAGTACTGTAAGGCATAATTGAATTTCCCTATTTTATTGATTTGCTTATTGCTGATTTAATTTGGTTCAAAATTGTTTTGTGAAATACTTTACATTAGATTGTGGCAGCTTTCTCTTGTTTCAATGACACACAAATAATGTTAATAAATCAAAATCATATGAAACATTAGTGAAATAATATACTTGTAGACTTCATTGTTTAACTAAGTACAACTTAAATCATTTTATTTAAACTATCATACTATAATGATGTTGTAGGTCAACTAAATAATAAAAATAATAACAATTCTCAAATAGTCTATGTCACGGTTGCAATTTGTTTTGTTTGTGTTTGGGTGCCTTTGTTTTTCTCATTTCAGCACATGCATATTAAAAGTTCTGTGAATGGCCATGCCCTCCCAGATGTGTTTACAAAGTTTAGCTGTATCCCTGAACTATCAGATCATATTCACTAATCACTGACGTGTTGATTAGTAGTTGAATCCAGTGTGCTCACTCAGTTATAGTTTAAGTACATGGACTGGCTGGTGGCACCTAAGGAGAGGTTTGAGAACCACTGTCCTACAAACGTTTATGAAATATTTCCCCAAACATTTGGGTTCAGATTATGGCTTGACTCCTTTGAAACTAAAAAATATAGTATAGAGGTACTGTATCACACCTTTCAGATATCATTATCATACAATCCAGTCAAAATTTGTTATAAAAACACCATATAATTTAAAATAATGTCTGGATTGCTGAATTATTTACACCAACTAGAGCACCTTAACAAGTGATTGGAATTCAGATGAGAGCTATGGCTTTTGCCATTTATATTATGCATTGACAGATGTAACAATTTTTACTTTCACTTTATGTACGCAAGTACATTTAAGATCACATATTTACTTTTTGGTACAAAATGGAACTTTTTGGCAACAATGCAAAATGTTATGTTTGGTGTAAAAGCAACACAGTTCATCACCCTGAACACACCATCCCCACTGTCAAACACGATGGTGGCAGCATCATGTTTTGGGCCTGCTTCTCTTCAGCAGGGACAGGGAAGATGGCTAAAATTGATGGGAAGATGGATGGAGCCAAATACAGGACCATTCTGGAAGAATAACCTGATGGAGTCTGCAAAAGACCTGAGACTGGGACAGAGATTTGTCTTCCAACAAGACAATGGTCCAAAACATAAAGCAAAATCTACAATGGAACGGTTCACAAATAAACATATCCAGGTGTTAGAATGGCCAAGTCAAAGTCCAGACCTGAATCCAATTGAGAATCTGTGGAAAGGACTGAAAACTGCCGTTCACAAACGCTCTCCATCCAACCTCACTGAGCTCGAGCTGTTTTGCAAGGAGGAATGGGCAAAGTTTTTGTAGTCTTTTGATGTGCAAAACTGAGAGACATACCCCAAGGGACTTACAGCTGTAATCGCAGCAAAAGGTGGCGCTACAAAGTATTAACTTAAGGGGGCTGAATAATTTTGCACGCCCAATTTTTCAGTTCTTTATTTGTTGAAAAAGTTTGAAATATCCAATAAATTTCGTTCCACTTCATGATTGTGTCCCACTTGTTGTTGATTCTTCACAAATAATTACAGTTTCATATCTTTATGTTTAAAGCCTGAAATGTGGCAAAAGGTCAAAAATGTCAAGGGGGCCGAATACTTTCGCAAGGGACTGTATTAACGCTACCGACAGCACTTCCGATATGCAAACAGAGCTACGTTTAGAAATCGCAAAGAATTCTCCTTTAAGTATGGAATTCAAGTACTTTTTACACCACTGCTCTTTACACACTATTACAACACTATTACACACTATTGCAATACTACTACACACTATTAAAATATGAATACACATTACTACATAACTAATAAACACTATTACACACTATTCAAATTCTAATACAGTTGGAGTATGGATTAGCTGAGTGGAATGGGCGCAGTAACGGTATGTTGTGACTGGAGTGGGCGGACAGTCATGGGAGTCACAGGACAGTGTATAGGACAGTGTCTGACTGTCCCGGGACAGTAATTGGAGTCACAAGAAAGTGTCTGACTGTCCCGGTACACTCCTCTGGACACTATTCACGGGACAGGACCGTTTTTGCTGCCACTGCTTCTCAGTTTGCCACCATTGCTTTTCATCAAGCTTTGCTTTGGAAGGACCTACTAATTTGCATATTAGCTAAATATTTAGTTTTACCAAGAACATTTAGATATAACATTTAACATTTAGAATTAACATTTAATATTTAGATTTTACATTTAGCATTTAACATTTAGATTTAGATTGAATATATTTTTTATAAGAGAAGTAAATAAAACAATGTTCACAAATATTGCTGTAAATGCGGTAAAAAGTGACTTGTAAAAAATGTACACCTTTTTAAACGTTGTTTGGAGCTAAATGTTGTAAAATGTTGTTGTTAATTTTAGTGTGTGTAACTTTACAATCGGCGCCCCATACACGTGACTGTAAAGATTTATTAAACAGACCACATCTACTGATTGACATGGTAATGATTTTCTCACTGTTTTCCATCAACTCTCTACTCTATTTCCAGGTTACTTCAGTACATATTGTGAGTAGTATCTTTCATGCACACACAATTGTTTCTTTTTATTTCAATATTAGGAGGATATTTTATCAAACATCAATAACCAAATAATATTTTCCAAACTTCTTGCACTTAACTTAAATTCCAGGTTTTACCCTAAACCTAACTAGTGAGCTGGAAAAGCATCTTGTCCTTCTACTGTAGGGATTGAATTGTCAGGGCTTACTGTGTTTAATAGTATAATTTGAGTATCCCAACACACACAGTGTTGTAATGTAACACAATAAACATATGACTGTTAGAATTTAATAGACACAAAATATGAAATATTGTGGAACAAAGTTTAAATCACATCTGACAATTTTCCTAATACAGGTCCTTCAAGAAATTAGCATATTGTGATAAAGTTCATTATTTTCCATAATGTAATGATAAAAATTAAACTTTCATATATTTTAGATTCATTGCACACCAACTGAAATATTTCAGGTCATTTATTGTTTTTATACTGATGATTTTGGCATACAGCTCATGAAAACCCAAAATTCCTATCTCAAAGAATTAGCATATCATGAAAAGGGTCTCTAAACGAGTTATTAACCTAATCATCTGAATCAACTAATTTACTCTAAACACCTGCAAAAGATTCCTGAGGCTTTTAAAATCTCCCAGCCTGTTTCATTACTCAAAACCGCAATCATGGGTAAGACTGCCGACCTGACTGCTGTCCAGAAGGCCATCATTGACACCATCAAGCAAGAGGGTAAGACACAGAAAGAAATTTCTGAACAAATAGGCTGTTCCCAGAGTGCTGGATCAAGGTACCTCAGTGGTAAGTCTGTGGGAAGGAAAAAGTGTGGCAAAAAACGCTGCACAACGACAAGAGGTGACCGGACCCTGAGGAAGATTGTGGAGAAGGACCGATTCCAGACCTTGGATGACCTGCGGAAGCAGTGGACTGAGTCTGGAGTACAAACATCCAGAGCCACCGTGCACAGGCGTGTGCAGGAAATGGGCTACAGGTGCCGCATTC
>JACXGM010038289.1:0-10873 GCA_016801145.1 Umbra pygmaea
GTGGTCCACCACTTGAAGCAATGTAAAGAAAACACTGTAATGTTGGCTGTCTCAATGTGTGTGTATGCCAGTTCACCATACTTGCGTGTGGACCATGTATGGCACTAAATACATTTTTCCAGTAAAGCACAATGATTAGGGGAGGGGCCTCACACAAAGAGAAGCCTAGGGGCCCCTGACCACCTTAATCCGCCCCTGGCTGAAATATACAGCAGTTATGTTGCTCTAAATTGTTTTGATTCTTCTCTTTAGATGCTGTCAACAACGCATGCAACACAACACGTACAAAAATAATGTAGACCATGCCAAAATACTTAAAATATGCACCAGAGAGGACGGGTGGGCGTGGCCGTAAGAAAACTGTTCCTTGAAGACTCAATTTCAAAAATGAAAAAAGGTTTAATGATTGTTTCTAGATCAATACATATTTCAAGAATGAAACCTAGAGTAAATTGTTTGTTTCATTAGTGATTTACTGACGTTGAATTATGTTGCTCGATTTTATATATACAGTGGTTATGGAAAGTATTCAGACCCCAAATTTATTAAAAAAGAAACTGAAATATCACATGGTCAGACCCTTTCCTCAGTAGAGTAAAAGCACACTTTTCAGCTAGTACAGCCATGAGTCTTCTTGGGAATGATGCAACAAGTCTTTCACACCTGGATTTGGGGATCCTCTGCCAATCTTCCTTGCAGATCCTCTCCAGTTCCGTCAGGTTGGATGGTGAACATTGGTGGACAGCCATTTCCAGGTCTCTCCAAAGATGCTCAATTGGGTTTATAGTTCAGGGCTGTGGCTGGTCCAGTCAAGAATGGTCACAGAGTTCCGAAGCCACTCCTTGGTTATTTTAGCTGTATGCTTAGGGTCATTGCCTTGTTGGAAGGTGAACCTTTGGCCCAGTCTGAGGTCCTGAGCCCTCTGGATGAGGTTTTCTTCCAGGATATCTCTGTACTTGGCCGCATTCATCTTTCCTTCAATTGCAACCAGTCGTCCTGGCCCTGCAGCTGAAAAACAGCCCCATAACGTGATGCTGCCACCACCATGTTTCACTGTTGGGATTGTATTGGGCAGTTGATGAGCAGTGCCTGGTTTTCTCCACACATACCACTTAAAATTAACGCCAACATGTTAAATCTTGGTATCATCAGACCAGAGAATCTTATTTCTCATAGTCTGGGAGTCCTTCATGTGTTTTTTGGCAAACTCTATGCAGGCTTTCATATGTCTTGCACTGAAGAAGAGGCTTCCGTCGGGCCACTCTGCCATAAAGCCCTGACTGGTGGAGGGCTGCAGTGATAGTTGACTTCGTGGAACTTTCTCCAATCTACCTACTGCATCTCTGGAGCTCAGCCACAGTGATCCTTGGGTTCTTCTTTACCTCTCTCACCAAGGCTCTTCTCCCATGTTTGCTCAGTTTGGTTAGATGGCCAGGTCTAGGAAGAGTTTTGGTTGTCCCACACTTCTTCCATTTAAGGATTATGGAGGCCACTGTGCTCTTAGGAACCTTGAGTGCTGCTGAAATTCTATTGTAACCTTGGCCACATCTGTGCCTTGCTACAATTCTGTCTCTGAGCTCCTCGGGTAGTTCCTTCGACCTCATGATTCTCATTTGCTCTGACATGCACTGTGAGCTGTAAGGTCTTATATAGATAGGTGTGTGCCTTTCCTAATCAAGTCCAATCAGTGTAATTAAACACAGCAGGACTCCAATGAAGGATTAGAAACATCTCAAGGAGGATCAGAAGAAATGGACAGCATGTGAGTTAAATATGAATGTCACAGCAAAGTGTCTGAATACTTATGACCATGTGATATTTCAGTTTTTCTTTTTTTAAGAAATTTGCACAAATTTCTACATTTCTGTTTTTTTCTGTGAGGATGGGGTGCTGAGTGTACCTTCATGAGAAACAAAATGACCTTTTTAGATTTTATCAAATGGCTGCAATGAAACAGAGTGAAAATTTAAAAGGGGTCTGAATACTTTCCGTACCCTCTCTAAATACACACGCACACACACACACTGCTGGCATGTATATCTATGAGAACTTACTTGAAGTAAAAACAAAAAGTCAATGACTATTGTGTTTAATGATGCTTTTAAAATGAAATCTATAATTAAATTGTTCCATTATAATGTTTCTGTTGAACAATGTTACTCGATGAAATGAGTTTTTTATATAACTGTCTGAATCTGTGTTAGTGAACACTTCTAAATCTGTGTTAGTGTATGGAGGACCAAGTCTGAATAAATAAAAAATAAATATATATATATATATAAATAAATGCTCAAAAAATAAAAAGCATACAACTAATTACACAGTAAATACAGTAAATAAATCAATAGGCATTAATTAAATTATACAATGAGACATTAAAATCTCTTTTAATTAGCTTCTTTATTTATTCACCTTAGTAATAATTACCTTATTTATTGTCCGTTATAATTTTCAACTTTATTCATGACTTATTCTTTAAATGTATGTATTTATGTGTATAATATAATATTTTTGTCTGTTTGATTCTTCCTTTGTATTTTTTTACCCTATTTATTTCTTCAACGCTATTTATTCTACCTGTCATATTTACATTTCTGTATGCATTTCTGCCTCGTTATGCAAATGAGAAGGGGCTGTGTCTTAGGGGGAAAACGTCTGCCCATTGGTTGGTTAGCATTATACTGCATCGGTCGAATCTACTTGGCTTTTCCCCACCAAAAAGCATTGTTTAGCAATTGCGAACTCGGCAGACAGACGTTCAGTTTCCAACCTCTTAAGGGAAGCTGCCAATAGACAGGAGGAATCAGAACGCTATGTGTGTGAATAACGTTGCGACCGTGTTGAGAAGATGGGCCGTTTCTTCCAAACTATGAAAAACTAGCCTCATCAGGAGCGATCAGAATAAAGTTATAACGACATCTCTTCCTAGATGCTTCTGTAGTATTAAAAATTAATCGATAATAACAAACTAATGTTTGTCACTGTAGAGGCTACTACGAACCAAACACAATGTTGTGCATTATAGTTTTCATGCTTTGAGCGGGCTAGAATTCAGACTCGAAACGAGGTGGTGCCAGTCCTGACTCTGTTTCGGTGTCGCGGTAGCGCTGCGAAACGCAAAGTGATTCATTCAGAGAATGAAGCAGTTGCTGCTTCGGACGTAATATGTCAGGTGATTTTTCCGTACCAAAGCACCATTCGGAACAGTGGTTAAAATGGAAGTTATTGGTTTGACGCACGTCTCGAAACTTCAAACTGCCATCACTACTTATAACCTCATCGGCCGGTAGCATGTAGTTTCAAACGATGCAGTATAATGCTAAATTTCCAACCAATAGGCAGAAGTTTTCCCCTTAAGACACAGCCCCTTCTCATTTGCATAATGAGGCAGAAATGCATACAGAAATGTAAATATGACAGGTAGAAATAAATAGCGTTGAAGAAATAAATAGAGTAAAAAAATACAAAGCAAGAATAAAACAAACAAAAATATTATAATATACACAAATACCTACATTTAAAAAATAAGTGATAATATAACAGACAATAAATAAATAAGGTAATTATTACAAAGGTGAATAAATAAAGAAGCTAATTAAAAGAGATATATGTTAATGTCTAATTGTATAATTTAATTTTCTGCCTAGATTTATTTATTAACTGTATTTATTGTGCAATAATTGAATGCTTATTTATTTTTTTAGCATTTATTTATTTAAATATATATTTCTTATTTTGTCAGACTTGGTCCTTCATATTAGTGCCTTACGCTGGCCACAGTAAAAGGCCACTCTAAAATGTGCAGTTTCATCACACAGCACAATGCCACAGGTGTTACAAGTTTTGAGGGAGCGAAACTGGAAATTCCCAAGCAGTGATTTAAAGCCACAACATTTGGAATCAGCACCACAGCCAGGTCCACAGCCTAAGGAATCACAAACAATTCAGTAGGCTGCGGAGCTGGCCATGGTGCTGAATCTACCTGTTGTGGATTAAAATCACTGCATGGGAAACTGCACATTTTAGCCATTTATTGTGGCCAGCCTAAGACACAACTGTGCGATACTCATTGTCTAATCATCATCTTGATATGCCACACCTGTGAGGTGGATGGATTATCTTGACAAAGGAGAAGTGCTCACTAACACAGATTTAGACAGATTTGTGAACAATATTTGAGAGAAATAGGCCTTTTGTGTACATAGAAAAAGTCTTAGATCTTTGAGTTGAGCTCATGATAAATGGGGGCAAAACAAAAGTGTTGCATTTATATTTTTGTAATAATAAAACAATTCAATTATACATTTCATTCTAGAAGCATCATTAAACCCAAATATATATATATATATATAAACATATATATATACATATATAACTATTCTGGCATGTAGTGCTATAAGAACTTCTTCGAAGACCTACTTTAAGGTTTAATGATTATTGATGCTTCTGGAATAAAATCTATATTTAAGTTTCATTATAGTTTTGTCTTTTGCTTTTGTTGTTGTTGAACAAGATGTTTCTCAATCAAATATAAGAAATTCAGAGAAATGAAAAGCATATTCTAAAAAAAATTGTGTTTTTATCTTTAATTGGGGCATATAGTGCCGTCATTTTTTTTAGTCCTATACAATATGTGGCACACCTCACCCCTGCAGATATATATATATATATATATAACATTCAGGGCCGAATTTACTAACACTAGCGCAGATTGTGCTGCGTCTGTTTATGCGAGTTCGGTAATTGCGCACGCTATGCTTCCACATTTAGCGTAGTATTTATCAAACCCGATACCCATTATGCAATCAGCCATACTCCGCCCTCTATTAGCGCGCCTCTAAAAGAGCAAACAATGGGCCCGTAAGTATCTATCATGGATTTCCCTACGGAAAAAGAATCCGCAAGCTTAAATTTATTGAAGAAGAAATTAACATCTTAGTGCATGAAGTAACAGCAAACCTGAACATATTACAGGGCACAACATCCACACCCTCGGAAAAAAATCTATTTGGATTGCTGTAACAAGTTAAATCAACTCGTTATCATCTACACGGAGAGAAGTGGAGGCGGTAAAAAAACGGTGGCAAGACAAAGCGCAGAACAAAAGAGAAGGTTGCGTACAACCGGGCACAATCGAGGAGAACCGGTTCAGGTCCACCAGAAATAGACGCGCTAACTATTACTGAAGAGGTGAATGAGAATGAAGGTATGTGTGGTTTGTAATACTGTTCAGTTGGCGTTGTTTGGCATATATGTTTAGCCTATATCTTTAATATGTAAAGTCAACCGATGTGGTTAAGTAATCAAAGATTATATAGGTCAATAATCGCAAAATTGCTTATCAAAAATTGAACAGATGGAGGCATTTGTCTTTTTTTTGAGCCAAGTGTATTTGATATTATGTTTGGAAGTTGTTGCTGTCACTGCTGCCATTGACGTATATTTGAACACACAGGAAAATGCGCTTGCTGGTTTACACCTGCATTTAAGAGGCGGTAAATTCCCCCCGCAGAATAGAGGCGCGCTCTTACTGGCAGTCTTTGTAAATACCACGGAATATATAATCAGGAGCACTTTACCGAATCCTCCCACCTTTTTGCGTGGAACTCCCACTTTCCCCATGACCCTCCCACGAACGCATATTGAAAGCGCAACTTGTCTCTTGTCGCTCATGTGGCAGGCAATCTGCGATTTTACCCAAGTGCGCCCGGTTTGTAAATAGCCCGCATCGGTTACGTCCGTCTCTGCGACCAATTAGCGCGTGGAAACAGGCGCAAACGGCTTGATAAATCTAGCCCTCAGTTTGAAGTTCTTACTGATGAAATGTTTTTCCATTTCAGAGATATTTTGGATGTCATTGTGTATCTAGGATAGTGTTGCAAATTATGCATAGGAAGTTACATTATTGTTTTGATAAATTACTTTGATCTTCTGTACACATTTTGTCTTTAGAGAGTACAGTAAAGAGGAAACTCAATCTATAATTTATTCAATTTTGAGAAGTAAGACGTTGAAATAAGGTTGCAATTTCAACGTTGTTTAGTTTTGCAAAATCAATGCTTAATTCAACCTTTTTTCAAGTCGCAATCTCAACAGTGAAACAACGTCGCAATTTCAACGGTGAAACAATGTCGCAATCTCAACGGTGAAACAATGTCGCAATCTCAACGTTGATTACTTTTGCAAAATCAAAACATAATCCAACGTTGATTCAACCATGGTCTCTGACGTTGATTCACCGGTGAATCAACGTTGAAATTGCGGCTGGGTAGCTTTGTAAAAAATGGTCAGAGACATATAAAACGTGATGTAAATTACTTCAATCTGGTCTAATTTTACAACCTTTGCTTGGGGGAAAAACATAGTTATTGATTCATTAATAATGAAAAAATCTCTAAAATAGTTAATTCTTTAAATCAATAAAATGAGTTTGGGTTTTAACATGTGAGGAGGGTAGTTGTATGTGGACAAGGCTCCTGAGTTTTAGCTAACTTTTCTAACTTTCCACATAACATTCTAATCTCTAACATTACACATCTTATTTACATTTTATTTCATTTTATTAATTTTAAATGACCTTTTCTTCTAAATTATGCAAAATTCCAAGGGAAAATTACCTGTTTCAGCGGTCCCTTCTGATGCGACCGATGCCCTGTATCATGACGCAGATCCTGGCCTGGCACCTGACTCCACTAAACCTTGCCCGGTCACGCCAGCAGAGCTGGTATCCCATCTCCAGTCCCACCTGAAGGCCTTCTGTGCTGAGTTATTTTGGATATTATGGCTGCTCTCGCTGTCCAGATGAAAACTGCCATTGACAGGGCTCTGGCCACCTTTTCTGCAGTTTTTAATGGGTTGCGGACAGCTGAGATACAGACTCAGTTTTGAAGGCTTTGAGCATGAGTTATTAGATTATAGCGACCAGATTGTAGCCCTGGAGCAAACTGTCACCCGCTTTGATATACAAAACCGTAATCTAGCAGAGAAGACTAATGACCTGGAATATTGTTCCAGTTGTTCTAATATCTGTGTAATTGCACTTACAGTACAGAAGGTGCCGAAGGGAATGATCCAACTGGGTACCTGTCAGGGTCCTTCACAGAGGTCCTCCCCACTATTTTTCAAATACCTCCAAAGGCAGACAGAGCCCATAGTATTGGCGGGCATCCAGTGACCTGGGGTGACATTTCCAAACCACACATCTTCATAACCCAGTTTCATTCCTTCCGTGACAAGGAAGCTGCCTTGTTTCGAAGGGTAGAGAGCAACGTGTTTATATTCCTAGACTTCAGCTCAGGTGTTACCATGAAGAATGAAACGACTATTTCATGTTAAAGGAGTGAAAATACCCTGCGTTTCACAGCGTGCCTTCATGTTAAACATTTAGGGGAGAAGAAAAAGTTAGACTCCCACTAGGATACAGATAAAAGTTATGTGGGTCAATGACGTATAAGGATTTTTAATAGGCCATTTTTTAAATACAAAAAATAAGAATATCTATTGCAATTGTTCACTCATTAAGAGTGTTGTTTAAATGTACATTCATATTAAAATATTCTATTCAGTGATTTTTATGTATTTTTATATGGATTAATTGGGCATGGCCTTAAAAAATGTAATGTGGTGAGACCGTGAAATAAATTTAAATTAATTAATTTCTTTAAAATGCTTAGTTTATCATTGATTAATATTTCAGCCACAAAAATATAGTATTTTATTTTGAATTTAATACAGTTATTGCCATTATTGGTCGCACCACATGATGAGTGGTCGCTCCAAATGACATTACATTATAAAAAGACATAAAAAAACAACACATTCCATACAAAAATATTTAAACCAGATTTTATAAAAAATTTACTGAATTTTTATGAACATTTCATAAACATTTTCAAAAATAAACATCTCATTACATACATTTATAATTGTAGCACACATTAGTGGCCTTGTTTTGAACAGAAATTTTATTTAACATCATCACCTAACATTTCATCATGCTACTGATGGTTATTTGGATTTTACGTCAGGCATTTCTGAACTTTGCCCAATCTTGTGAATTTGCAGGCTCAGGTTCTGAGATGACAACATGAAAATATTTATTTAGGTAGTAAATGACATCTGGAATTTGTGGACACAAGAATAAGTATTTCTCAACTGACTGCCCCATGGACCTAACCTGGACTTCCTTTACCACAACTTCAAGGACCTGGGTTACATATGGAAGCTCATCATATACTTCCAATTGCTTTAGGTTTATATTACAACTATAACATATCTTCTCCTAGCAAGTTATTCCAAACTTGCTGCAGGGTCAGAATTAACACGCTGTCTACAGCAAGGATTTTTTTCTTTGCTTGACAGAGGAATCAGGGAAAATAGATAAAAACAGTCATGAATAAATATATTATTATCAATAATAATAAAAACAGTATCATACAAAAGTGAATACACCCCTCACATTTTTGTAAATATTGAAATATAACTTTTCATGTGACAACACTGAAGAAATTACAGTTTTCTGCAATGTAAAGTAGTGAGTGTACAGCTTGTATAACAGTGCAAACAAAAGTGAGTACACCCCTTAGTGAAAATGTCCAAATTGAGCATCAATACTTTGTGTGGCCACCATTATTTTCCAGCACTGCCTTAACCCACTTGGGCATAGAGTTCAACAGAGCTTCACAGGTTGCCACTGGAGTTCTCTTCTACTGCTCCATTAAGACTATGTTAGAGATGATAAACATGATGGTGAATGTTAGTTTTTGCACTCCTCCACCTTCAATTTCAGGATGCCCCACATATTCTGAATAGGGTTTAGGTCTGGAGATATGCTTTCTCAGTGTATTACCTTTATCCTCAGCTTCTTTAGCAAGGCAGTGGTCATCTTGGAGGTGTGTTTGGGGTCGTTATATTGGAATACTGCGGCCCTGCGGCCAAGTCTCCAAAGGGAGGTGATCATGCTCTGCTTCAGTATGTCACAGTACGTTTGCATTCATGGTTCCCTTAATCAGTTGTAGCTCCCCAGTGCCGGCAGCACTCATGCAGGCCCAGACCATGACACTCCCACCACCATGCTTGACTGTAGAAGAGGCTTTCTTCTAGGACGACAGTTATGCAGACCAATTTGATGCAGTGTGCGGCGTATTGTCTGAGCACTGACAGGCTGACCCCCCACCCCTTCAACCTCTGCAGCAATGCTGGAAGCACTCATACGTCTATTTCCCAAAGTCAACCTCTGGATATGTTGCTGGGCACGTGCACTCATCTTGTTTGGTCAACCATGACAAGGCCTGTTCTGAGTGGAATCTGTTCTGTTAAACCGCTGTATGGTCTTGGCCACCGTGCTACAGCTCAGTTTCAGGGTCTTGGTAATCTTCTTATAGCCTGGGCCATCTTTATCTAGAGCAATATATATTTGTTTTTTGTTGTGGTGCAATGTTGAACTTCCAGTGACCAGTTTGAGGGAGTGTAAGAGTCATAACACAAAATTGAACACACCTTCTCCCCATTCACACCTGAGTCCTTGTTGTTACGTCCCCCAGTCTCAGCAATCATGTTGTCTTTGTGCCCTGGTCTGTATTGCTGTTCTGTGCTGTGTTTCTCTTCTGTTCTGTGTGTTTGTTCTGTTCAGTTTGTCTCTTCCCCACAGGTGGTGCAGATTCTCATCAAGCCAATTATCATTTATCACTGACTCCTCCCCTCCGTTATCCCATACACCTGGTTTCAGCAATTATCATCAATCCCATCATGCCCTTCCTTCCTATATAAGGCAGCCATTTGGTTTCACTCGGGGTGCTGGCTTGCTGCTCATGTGGTTGGTCTGTGCCTGAGCTCTGTGTTTTGTGATCTGGTTGGTTTTAGTTTGTTAGCTTAGGTTGGCTGTGTGACAGGTTTGGTTACAAGCAGATTTTTTTTGTTGTTATGCCTTTGCTGGTTTTGTTGTGAGTGAGCTTGGTGTGTGATTGTCAGTATTAATTTGTATTAGAACTATTGTCTTGTCTATTGTGTATTAACCGGTGTCTCTTTTTTCTGTTCTTTTCCCAGGGGTGAGCGGAAATGCTTGGGAAGTGTTAGGCTAGACGCCCTGGGCTTACACCACCCGTAGGGAGACTCCCCTGTTATATACACTAGGAAAGACCTGAACAGACCACTCCTGTACTTTTGGTAGGGCGCCTGGATCGTGTGCCAGTATAGGTTTAGGTTCTGTCCATTGTGTTAGGTTAGAGTAGGTAAGTGTTTTCCTTATATATTATTTATTTTCTTTGGTCCTGTTCTGCCCCTTTTCCCATTTTATTATTATTATTATTGTTATTATTATTATTATTAACATAGATATATTATTATTATATATCTCAATAATACGTGCATCCCTGTGGAGGTTGGGGGCATTGAACCCGAGTGGACAATGTTCAAAACCTCCATTGCTGAAGCTGCGGTGGGGAGCTGTGGTCTTAGGGTCTTGGGTGCCTCAAGGGGCAGTAACCCACGGACACCGTGGTGGACACCGGTGGTCAGGGAAGCCGTCCGACTGAAGAAGGAGTCTTTCCAGGATATGTTATCCCGGAGGACTCCAGAGGCAGTTGCAGGGTACCGAAGGGCCCGAAGGGCTGCAGCCTCTGCCGTGAAAGAGGCAAAGCAGCGGGTGTGGGAAAAGTTGTGGGAAAAGCGGGTGTGGGAGAAGACATGGAGAAGGACTTTCGGTCGGCACCAAAGTGCTTCTGGAAAACCGTCCGCCACCTCAGAAGGGGGAAGCGTGGAACCATCCAAGCTGTATACAGTAAGGGTGGGACTTTGTTGACCTCAACTGAGGAGGTAATAGGGCGGTGGAAGGAGCACTTTGAGGAACTCCTGAATCCTACTTCTATGCCCTCTA
>JACXGM010038290.1:0-10901 GCA_016801145.1 Umbra pygmaea
CCGACTCACCCGCACTGAGCCGACTCACCCGCACTGAGCCGACTCACCCGCACTGAGCCGACTCACCCGCACTGAGCCGACTCACCCGCACTGAGCCGACTCACCCGCACTGAGCCGACTCACCCGCACTGAGCCGACTCACCAATACTCATTAGTACTGAGCCAACTCACCAATACTCATCGGTAATGAGCCAACTCACCAATACTCATCAGTACTGAGCCAACTCACCACTACTGCAAATTGCTCAGCCTCAGCCAAGTCCTCATATTCGTCCTTCAACTCTCCCAGGATATTCAGCTGCTCTTGTTCCGGCAACTGCTTGATGAGGTTCTAAAGGCAGATGGAAACACTGATTTACATACAGGATGAAAGCAACATTTTAATACACTAAACGCACATTTGCATTCAAACACATTTGCATTACCGCACACACACTTCTGGATCTTTACCTGCACCATGGACTCAGAAAGCATTTTCTCATTGACCTCCAAGATTACGTTCTTGATCTCCTCGTAGGGCATACGGAACGAACCCAAGAAAATGGCTGGAACACACAGGACACAGAACCAAGATTTCAAGGTAACTTTGTTTACGAGAAGCAATTATTTGTACAGCCAGCCGACAAACATAAGGACAAAATACACAACAGAGAAAAACATGAAAATACCCACAAAATCTAAAACACAATAGTATAGAAATACATTTAAAACACTTTTGGCAAGTTGTTTAAAATGGAAATATAATCCATTTGACCTGCATCTGGGCACAGAGTACCTACGACCCTAAGGAAGTAGCTTAAAGTGGCAGGACAAGTGGTGGCTAGGATCCGCTGCAATGGGCCTTCTTGCCACTCTGAACCAGAACCAGCAACAACACTTTAGCCTGGACCTCAGATGGCTCAGTGTTTAGGGAGTCAGACTTGTAGTCGAAAGATTGCCGGTTCAATTCCCGACTGTGCCAAATGTCATTGTGTCCTTGGGAAAGAATCCAGGGGAATGTCCCTGTACTTATTCGGCTGGACGCAGGTGAACTATAGGTACATTTCTAATCTGTCCCTCGCCATGGTTACCTAATCATGCCCACCTTCCTACAGACAAAGTCCTACAGGCTCTGTCTGTAATCACTACTGTGTTCATTTAAGAGGATCAGACACTCACACAGGTTCTGAGATGTTTTGGAGTCCAAAACCTTCAGCTCCTTTACCTTCTTCTTCTGGGCTGTTTTCTCCACAGCCCCCTCCTGGTCCTTCTTAGCTAAGGGATAGAGACAGGCAGGGACACGGTTAACACAGTTCACCCTTCACACTGATCATTGGTGGAAACATGGCACACTTCTTTTAAAGGTGACAAACGACAGAGTGGGGCGACAGAGTGGGGCGACAGAGTGGGGCGACAGAGTGGGGCGACAGAGTGGGGCGACAGAGTGGGGCGACAATTTGTGCTGTGTGTATAAACCCTACCTAAAATGTGCTGTGTGTATAAACCCTACCTAAAATTTGCTGTGTGTATAAACCCTACCTAAAATTTGTTGTGTGTATAAACCCTACCTAAATTGTGCTGTGTATAAACCCTACCTAAATTGTGCTGTGTGTATAAACCCTACCTAAATTGTGCTGTGTATAAACCCTACCTAAATTGTGCTGTGTATAAACCCTACCTAAATTGTGCTGTGTGTATAAACCCTACCTAAATTGTGCTGTGTATAAACCCTACCTAAATTGTGCAGTGTGTATAAACCCTACCTATATTGTGCTGTGTATAAACCCTACCTAAATTGTGCTGTGTATAAACCCTACCTAAATTGTGCTGTGTATAAACCCTACCTAAATTGTGCTGTGTATAAACCCTACCTAAATTGTGCTGTGTGTAAACCCTACCTAAATTGTGCTGTGTATAAACCCTACCTAAGAGACTAGAAGGACAAAGGACCAATAACGTGTCCCTATTCTGTCATCTACTTAACATTATTCTCTCTGTTTCTTCATTCCAGACAGATGCTGAACAGGGTACAAGACTCAGGACTTGGAAAAGAGCCAGTGAGGCTAAACCTGCTTCCACACACGTAGAAACTCTACAAGTATTAACATTAACCTGTTAGTTACTAGTCTACTAGCTCCTACTGTTACTACTAGTCATTGCTAGAACTAGATGTACGTTTTGACTTCTACTGCTGTAGTTACTATACTACGGTTACTACAACTACTAATACGCCTCCTCCTCCTATTTGTTGTTACCGTGTAATGTAATGCTGGGATCACACCAAGGACAACAAAAAAAATCACTGTAACACAGACACTTGTACACAACAATCAACATCGTAATCAATCATCCTCATCTTAAAGATGGTGGACAATGTTGTCAAGAGCTCTCAAAGCTTTTCTTTCAATCCCATAAACCCAAAGGTGAAAGTGACATATTAGCTCTTCTTTGGTGGTACATCAACTTCCGGTTCTGGTGCCGTACAGCAAAGCACCGCACAAGTTTGATCATTTTATCTCTTGCGACACACACACCCGCCGCACCACATCCACATTTTGCCGAATCTGGTAAATTTGCCGCAGCAGTGTGGATTGCTTTCTTTTAAAATTAATAGACTTCTGCCGGAACGCAACCAGTTCGCCGTGCCTGATGTGATCCCAGCATAAGACAGAGTCACTGGACTGAAGTACAGAGAGTAGAAGCAGAAAGGGCCTTTGTTTCAGAAGCCAAAGACACAGATAATGAAGTCTTTTTTCTGTCTAGTCGTCTGCTAATGAGGTCTGTTCCAGTAATGAGGTCCCTCTCCCTGAAACACTCCAGCACTCCACTACTGAACACCATGGTTAATTTCACTTGTCATCAGCAGCACTCAGTACAGATGTTACACCCCCCCCATCTTTCTTTGGACAATTGTAAGGTGTTTTCCCTCTGTGGATGGCATATACGTTTTCCACCTAACAAACATTTCTGAGTGTGTGTAATGTCAGCTGTGAGTATCGTCAATGGGATTCCTAAACATCATTGTCCATCACTCTGTGCGGAACCGGGCTAAGTAGAGGAAGACTAGCAGGATATCCAGGGTCTATTATAACACACAATCAACAGAGGCAGGAAAACAAGTCCCAGTCCATCCAACGAGAGAGAGAGATCCACTATGGCACTGGTTTACTAATGTCTGTGTGTGCTTATATTGCTCTAGCCAATCAGAGATGTTTTTCATATGATGACATCATCACTGATTCATAAAATGGGTCCAAGGCTGAGGGTAAAATGGCTGCTCACAGACCAACACACGGAGTGCTTCTCTCATTTATGATGCAATGGTGCCCCTACTGGTAGCTGTCAGCATCGCAGCCACATCAGGCACACTGAGACTATGTGAATGAGCCATAACCAGGGTCACACATGACACAGCGACCAGGACACACACACACACACACACACACCCGCCAGGGGCAGACAGCTGTTAGAGATCCAGTCTTTTTAAGTGTGTGTGGCTCTAAACATTAGAGCTACATCACTTACCAGGAGTGGGTGTGGGTGTGTGTGTGTGCGTGCGTGCAAAAAGAGGGAATGTGCGAGCGTGAAAGGGTGGGTGTGTGTGTGTGTGTGTGTGTGTGTGTGTGTGTGTGTGTGTGTGTGTGAGAGAGAGAGAGAGAATAAGAGAGGGAGTGTGTGAAAGAGAGAGCGTGTATGCGCGCAGTGTTCGGTTTTAGTTCAGATACATAATAAACAATAAAAAACAACAATCTCCTGCTGCTTATTGAAAACAGAGAGAAAAAGAGAATGAAGGAGGGACAGTCATGCTGTCATTTTTTCTACAGGCTATTTTTGTCTTTGTCTTATTTTTGGAGTCAAAGTTTAGAGAAAAACGTACTCTTGGTCTAAATGACAGAATTCTGGTTAGTTTTAGGTTTTGGGTAAGGTTTAGGTATAAAAATGAAGTTATTAAGGTTAGAGGACTGAGAAAACAGGGAATATTTTTCTGCCTCTCACAATGACAGAAAAACAACTGTGTTTTTGTACAAAGAGGCGCCTGTTTATTAGTCACCAGACCTCAGCCTGTCCTCTTACTCCCCCTCTCCCCCTCTCTAAAACAACACTGTGTGAGGAGGTGATACTCGCCTGCTTGCAGTGAGAAAAGAGACGATGCAGAAACAGAGAGGATGAAAGCTTGTATCTGACTTATATTTCTATTTTTAAACCAATTTTGAGCTGTCCAGTGGGCAAGATGGCTTGTGTCAAACAGCTTCAAAGCAGAAGAAGGAAAAAGCCATTATCTTTCATCCGTTCTCCTCTCTTTCATGAATACTCTCTGCATGCACAACAGACCAGGGGTATTTTTTATAGTCTAACAGCTTACAGATGACAGAACACATTGTCTGGTGCTTGCCCATGGTGGAAACAGTGGCTCATGAAACACCTCTAGTGGCCAGTCAGGGAGTTGCACTCTCAACTTTATATAACTTCAATACAACTTTTTTCCATACAACATTCTTGTGCCCCAGCTCGATGTGGAGGAGAACGTGTTAGGTTTCAGGGGGAACATTCTTCATGTTTTATACTGAGAGGCCCCTCGCATTCTTCTAGTTCTAAATATGTCTACATTCCAAACGCTAACTTCATCACAAACTCTTGAACTTTACAAGCTTAACTGACAATATCTAGACAAGAAACTGTATGTTTTCAATTTAACAAATTCTGTTTACTGTAAGTTTAAAGGGTATGTTTGTGGGGGGGGGGGCAAGAAAGGCATGTGCTCTTTGTCTAAACTTAACAGAAGGACAGCTGACTCAGGCTTGGTCCCTTTAAACTGTAAATGTCCACAGTGTGTGTGTGTGTGTGTGTGTGTGTGTGTGTGTGTGTGTGTGTGTGAGAGAGAGAGAGAAAGAATAGGGGGTCTCCAGGGTAACCTCTAACTGAAAGAGTCCCTTTATCCTGTTTTTCTGTCTGAAAGGAAGCAGGGAAAATGGGTTCCCGGCAGTGACTGAGCAATGAGCCAAGCGCCAGATGGCTGGGTGGGGCAGGGGGGAGGGGTTGCGCGGACAGGATGTGGGCGGGCCAGGCAGGAGAGGAGGGGTTAAGGGTGGAGCTAAGACTGTGCTCACTTGCGCACCCCTGGTGTCTGAAAACTGTAATTGCATGTATGAATTTTTCCAATGACCTACATCAGACACATAAGTGTAATACATGGTTGTATAAAGGACTAAATATACCAACCTTGGTTATCAACCATGATAATATTCAAAATGGTTAGTGGAACTGTTAGTCAACATTGTACAGTACGTTGGGGTTACGGGACCTGACTAAAACATTTCTAGTGATTGGAAAAAGTCAAAACAATGAAGTTTCACATAACTAAAACAAAAAGCATAATGCCTATTTACAGGCAAATATCAAAACTTTTTTAATAATATGAATAATGTCACTGACATACAGTTAAAGCATATTAAAAGGTCACTGAGTAGCGAAGAAATATGGAAACTATACAATAAAAAAAGAGATGAAATTAGTTCTTATCAAGCTATTTCCAAAGAAATTACTTTGCTTCAGCTGTACAAATTTTCCTTAATCTTCATAGTGACATTATTTACGTAACAATATAAAACTATGTGTATAAGTAGTTAAATTATTTTTATAGTAGTTAACCTACATTTGAATCATGCAACGGGTAAAGACAAAGTCTGATCATTAAACCAATGTTATTGATTTATGTTTTGCAGAAATGTCACTCATAACATTATATACAGTCGTATGCAAAAGTTTAGGCACCCCTGACAATTTCCATGATTTTCATTTATAAATAATTGCCTGTTTGGATCAGCAATTTAATTTTCATCTGTCAAATAACTGAAGGACACAGTAATATTTCAGTAGTGAAATTAGGTTTATTGGATGAACAGAAAACGTGCAATATGCATCGAAATGAGTGTCTGGATTCTGGAGGTATTTTGGACCTTTCATCCTTGCAGAACATCTCCAGTTCAGTTAGGTTTGATGGTTGCCGAGCATGGACAGCCCGCTTCAAATCACCCCACAGATTTTCAATGATATTCAGGTCTGGAGACTGGGGTGGCCATTCCAGAACATTGTACTTGTTCCTCTGCATAAATACCAGAGTAGATTTTGAGCAGTGTTTTGGGTCGTTGTCTTGTTGATATATCCAGCCCTGGCATAACTTCAACTTTGTGACTGAATCCTCTACATTATTCTCAAGTATCTGCTGAAATTGAGTGGATCCATGCGACCCTCAACTTTAACAACATTCCCAGTACCGGCACTGGCTACACAGACCCACAGCACCCTCCACCAAATTTTACTGTGGGTAGCAAGTGTTTGTCTTGGAAAGCTGTGTTCTTTTGCCGCCATGCATAACGCTCCTTGTTATGACCAAATAACTCCATCTTTGTTTCATCAGTCCACAGCACCTTCTTCCAAAATGAAGCTGGCTCCAAATGTGCGTTTGCATACCTTAAGCAACTCTGTTTGTGGCGTATGTGCAAAAAGGCTACTTCCACATCACTCTCCCGTACAGCTTCTTCTTGTGCAAAGTGCGCTGAATTGTTGAACAATGCACAGTGACACCATCCGCAGCAAGATGATGTTGTAGATCTTTGGAGGTGGTCTGTGGGCTGTTTTTGACCGTTCTCTCTCCGTTGCCCCTCCAATATTTTACTTGGCCTGCCACTGCTGGCCTTAACAAGAACTGTGCCTGTGGTATTCCATTTCCTCACTATGTTCCTCACAGTGGACACTGACAGCTTAAATCTCTGTGATAGCTTTTTGTAGCCTTCACCTAAACCATAATGTTGAACAATCATTGTATTCAGGTCATTTGAGAGTTGTTTTGAGGTCCCCATGTTGCCACTCTTCAAATGAGAGTCAAAAAGAACAACAACTTGCAAATGGCCACCTTAAATACCTTTTCTCATGATTGGATGCACCTGTCTATGAAGTTCAAGGCTTAATTGTGTGTTCCAATTAATTAGTGCTAGGTAGTTACAGGTATTCAAATCAACAAAATGACAAGGGTGTCCAAATGTATGCAAGTGTCTAATTTAATTTTGATGCATATTGCACATTTTGTGTTAATCCAATGAACCTCATTTCACTACCGAAATATTACTGTTTCCTTCAGTTATTTAATAGATCAAAATGAAATTGCTGATCCGAACACCCAATTATCTATAAATGAGAATAACGGAAATTGTCAGGGGTGCCTAAACTTCTGCATACAACTGTATGATATATTCCTATAGATATTAGTGCTCAATACGGCGATGCATGGAGTAAGAGTGACCTCAAGTGGCCAAAAGCAGTACTGAACAGCAACATGACAGAACACCAATGTCAGGGATACTCAAATCTTTCTCGAAGAGGGCCAGAACCTGCTGGTTTTCTGTTCAAATTTACAGTTGCACCCAACTGATGTGTACCAGGTCTAAATAAGTCCCAAAGTAGAGGGTTGAAATGAAATGAAAAAACGAGTGGAACTGGCTTTGAGGGACGGATTTCTGTATGAGGAAACTATGTCCTAGTGGCTACTATCAATAACTCTCTGTGAAGATGACCCTGAGACTGTATGAGGGTGTGTGTGTGTGTGTGTGTGTGTGTGTGTGTGTGTGTGTGTGTGTGTGTGTGTGTGTGTGTGTGTGTGTGTGTGAGAGAGATAGAGAGAGAGGTACTGCAGTACAATAAACCCTGTTGGATATTTCTCTCAGACATATATTTACATTTTCTGAATTAAGGTTAAGGATTTTAGTTTTTCTTTTTTCTTTATGTTCTTCACCCCCTACTATTAATCATAGAGTAACAACGCTATGTGATCTAGAAGAAAACTTTAGGTCTGGAAAAATATTCAAGATTTTTTAGTGCTGCTTCTTTTGCTCTTTAATTACACATCTGGTGGGTGAGGAATGTGTTCTGGTCTAGGGATGCATCTTTATGGATTTATTTTGCTCATTTCATGGCAGTTAAAGAAACATATATATATATATGTATATTGTTTATCATTCGATATATTATATGTCTTCTGAGTGATCCTACATACAGTAAACATTTAATTATTGACTTTACCCATTTCCTTCTAGTTCTGTCTTCAATGATAACTAGCTGTACTTACTGGTGCTGGGTATTGTGGTTGCCCTACCTAGCTATCTCATCAAAATAGCAAGTCATGTTGGAATGTCTGCTAAATCTCTAAGATGTTAATGTAATTGAGACAGTTTTGTGGAAATTTCAAAGTGACTGTTAACCCACAAACAGATTTGATGGACAACTGTCTATACATAATGACTAACTAAGATCCAACATGTCTACACACAGAGCAAATGCCTTATTTATGGAAATGAATACCCAGATGGTCTTTTACTCACAGCTGCTATTCAAGGGTGGGATAATTTCAATATGGCATTGAATAGTTAGTATTTATGCACATTCGTCTACTGATACTTGTGAGATATGTTTATGCAGTGAAACCTGTGAAAGTTGCATGTGCTTTTAATTTTTTGTAACCTACAGTACACACATAAACATATAGTGTGTGTGTGTTTCTTAAGAGGACATATTACTCTACTACTGCTTTTCTGGGTGTCCTCAGAGACTGTTCACAGCTACCAAGAAAACAAAAATATGACAACTGTGATGCAAACAGTAATGAAAAGCATTGTGATTGAGGGGGGTAATAGCAGGCTGGCTCAACACAGTTGTGTCTGTTACTACATCACCACTGATTCTTATTGTGTCTGTTACTGCATCACTACTGATTCCTATTGTGTCTGTTACTACATCACCACTGATTCCTATTGTGTCTGTTACTGCATCACTACTGATTCCTATTGTGTCTGTTACTGCATCACCAATAATTCCTATTGTGTCTGTTACTACATCACCACTGATTCATATTGTGTCTGTTACTGCATCACCACTAATTGTGTCTGTTACTACATCACCACTGATTGTGTCTGTTACTACATCACCACTGATTCATAGTGTGTCTGTTACTACATCACCACTGATTCGTATTGTGTCTTTTACTACATCACCGCTGATCCCTATTGTGTCTGTTACTACATCACAACTGATTCCTATTGTGTCTGTCACTACGTCACCGCTGATTCCTAATGTGCCTGTCACTACATCACCGCTGATTCCTATTGTGTCTGTTACTACATCACCACTGATTCTTTTTGTCTGTTACTACATCACCACTGACTCAAATTGTGTCTGTTACTACATCACCACTGATTCCTATTGTGTCTGTTTCTACATCACAACTGATTCCTATTGTGTCTGTCACTACGTCACCGCTGATTCCTAATGTGCCTGTCACTACATCACCGCTGATTCCTATTGTGTCTGTTACTACATCACCACTGATTCCTATTGTGTCTTTTACTACATCACCACTGATTCCTATTGTGTCTGTTATTACATCATTACTGATTCCTATTGTCTGTTACTACATCACCACTGATTCCTATTGTCTTTTACTACATCACTACTGATTCCTATTGTGTATGTCACTACATCACTACTGATTCCTATTGTGTCTGTTAATACATCACCACTGAGTCCTATTGTGTCTGTTACTACATCACCACTGATTCCTTTTGTGTCTGTTACTACATCACCACTGAGTTCTATTGTGTCTGTTACTGCATCAGGTGACCCACTGATTCTAATGACTAACATTAAGTTATATCACGCCGAAGAGTTGATTTAATGTAATGCACCTATTTGATAACTTAAAAAAGCAATACAGGAGTAGCAGGGGCTGGTTCTTCCTCGTAACCTGTTTGGGTCTGGTTAACCGAGGACGGCTGTAATCACCTCCTTCCTCGTAGCATTCGTGGGTCTGGTGAACCGCTGTGGAATGGATCCACTAGCAATAGGCCTGTTTCAACCCTGTTGGCTTGGCTGGATCCAAGCAGCAGAAACCACCAGACTTCACACCAGGACAATCCAGCGGGGCAGGCTCAGCTACTGAGCACCAGAATGTGTCGGTGTGGTCGTGTGTTTGTGCATCACATCTAAATCCTTCAGCCTCTCAGTGCCTTTCAGTTCCCTATCACGTGTTTCCCAGCATCCTGCACACGTTTGTTTAAGGCGTCTGGTGTTTGGTGTGTTATTATGGTGTGTGTGCCTCTGCTAGGAAGGGGGTTTCTATGGAAAGAGAATGGCTGAAGGCTTTTGTGGACCTATGAACAGTAAATCTACTTGCCATTCTCTCCTCTCTCTAAATATTTATATATCTACACCGATCAGCCAGTACATTATGACCGCCTGCCTAATATTGTGTAGGTCCCACTTTTGCCACTAAAACAGCAGCTCCATACGCAACAAACTGAATTGTACTGTGTGTTCTGACACCTTTCTATCTGGACTAGCATTAATTTTTTCAGCAATTTGAGCTACAGTGGCTCGTCTGTAAGATCGAACCACACGGACCACACATTATTGAGACGTGGCTGCCCATGACCCTTTCGCTGGTTCACCGCTTTTTCTTCCTTGGACCAATTTTGATAGGTACTGACCTCTGCAGACCGGGAACACCCCACAAAATATGCAGATTTGGAGATGCTCTGACACAGTCATCTAGTCATCACAATTTGGCCCTTGTCAAAATTTCTCAGATCCATCCCGCTTGCCCATTTTTCCTGCTTCTTCATTTTCTTCTCCAAGTTCATGTGTTAGAAGCAGGTAAAATGGACAAGTGTAAGGATTTGACTGACATTTTGTGTCATATGGGGCTGCTGTTTTGGCATTAAAAAAATATATACATATATATAGTGAGTGAGTGAGTGAGTAATGAGAGAGAGAGAGAGAGAGAGAGAGAGAGAGAGAGAGAGAGAGAGAGAGAGAGAGAGAGAGAGAGAGAGAGAGAGAGAGAGAGAGAGAGAGAGAGAGAGAGAGAGAGAGAG
>JACXGM010038291.1:0-10872 GCA_016801145.1 Umbra pygmaea
CCAATCAACGTGGACCTGGGAAAAGGGAAAATGGAAAGACCCTGCTCTGGAGTAGGAGCTAAAAAGGTTATAGGAACGGCAGTGCGAGGAACTAAATAATCCCTCAATTTCTTCTATCGGAACACGAGAAAAAAATGGTTATAGGAACCTTATGTTCTAGGAACTGCAAAAATCCCTGCGGTCGGAAAGCGGCTATTGACCAGATGCAGGTAGCCCTAAACAAGGTCGTTAGCTGGGGTGGACAGTGGGGATTCAAAATATCAGTGGAGAAATCAAAATATGTAATATTTGGTAACAAGAAAAGTGTATGTAAAGGTCTATTTATGTATGGTCAAGCAGTAGAAAGGGTTAAGGACTTCAAATTCTTGGGAGTACACTTCGATGAGAGGCTGACATGGGGAAAACAAATCAAAGCTGTGGTTACTAAGTGTGAGAAAGTGATTAATGTAATGTGTTCTCTCTCAGGTAGCACATGGGGTGCAGACAGGGGTACTCTACTGATGATATACAGAGCAATGGTAAGGTCAAGATTGGACTACAGGTATATATGTTATGGAACAGCTGCTGAACCTTCCTAATTTCTCCTTCACCCAAATTCAATTAGTTGATGTTCTAAAAGAACTGCAAAAGGTAGACCCTTTCAAATCTGTTGAGCTAGATAATCTGGACCCGTCATTTCTAAAGCTCTCTGCAGCAATCATTGCAGCTCCCATTACTAGCCTGTTCAACCTCTCTCTCGTATCCTCAGAGGTCCGAAAGACTGGAAAACAGCTGCAATCATCCCGCTTTTCAAAGGGGGGGACACTCTCGACCCTAACTGTTATAGACCCATATCCATCCTGCCCTGTCTCTCTAAAGTCTTCGAAAGCCAGATTAACAATCAGATTGTTAAACATTTAGAATCCAACAGCACACTCTCTGCTATGCAATCAGGTTTCCGCGCTGGCCATGGCTGCACCTCTGCCACACTCAAGGTCTTAAAAGATATCACAAATGCCATTGATAAAAGACACTACTGTGCCGCTGTTTTTATTGACCTAGCCAAGGCGTTCGATTCAGTCAATCATCACATCCTTATTGGTAGACTCCGCAACCTTGGCTTTTCCAATAACTGCCTCGACTGGTTCACCAACTACTTATCTGACAGGGTTCAACATGTCAAATCTGAGGGTCTGTTGTCTGGACCTATGGATGTCTCTATGGGGGGGCCACAGGGTTCTCGGGCCGACACTTTTTTCTATGTATATAAATGATGTTCCTCGTGCCTCTGGTGACTCTCAGATTCCCCTCTATGCAGATGACACCATCCTATACACATCCGGCCCTTCATTGGACTCTGTATTAACTAACCTCCAAAAGAGCTTCGACTCCATTCAAAATGCCTTCTATAACCTTCAACTGCTCTTAAATCCCACCAAAACTAAATGCATGCTTTTCAACCGCACACTTCCCATACCCGCCAACCTCACTAGCATCTCCACTCTGGATGGGTCCAAACTGGAATATGTGGACACCTACAAATATCTAGGTGTCTGGTTAAATTGTTCACTCTCATTCCAGCGACACATTAACACACTCCAATCTAAAATAAAATCTAGAATTGGCTTCTTATTCAGAAACAAGGCCTCCTTCACCTATGCTGCCAAAAAGACCTTGGTAAAAATGACCATCCTTCCAATCCTTGATTTCGGGGATGTCATTTACAGAACTGCCTCCATCTCCCTACTTAAAAAGCTAGACGTAGTCTATAAAAGTGCTATTTGATTTGTCACCAATGCCCCATTTAACACCCACCACTGTGACCTATATGCATTAGTGGGCTGACGCTCATTACACACTCGGCGCCTGACCCACTGGTATCACCGAATTTGCCAATCAATCCTACGAAAACCCCCCCCTTAGCTGAACTCACTCCTCACCATTGCCTCACCCTCCCGTAATCTGCACTCATCCAGGTACATCTCCCTGATCACTCCTAAAGCCCACACCTCTCTTGGCCAAAATTCATTCCAGTTCACCGCAGCTAATGACTGGAACGAGCTACAGAAGACTCTGAAACTTGTGACCACTTTCCCCCTCACTTCCTATAAATCACGACTATCAGAGCTTCTGCCTAACCACTGCACCTGCTGACCCCCCCCTTCACATGTACACTACCTTTCCCTATCTGATCCACTACCGTAGCATTTTGCCAAATAAGCACCTCTGTATATACTGACTTTAACAGTATTATTTTTTTTGAATAAATTATTCACCAACTGTTATTTGCACTGTTACCATTTGCACAGTCATACTAGTGTTAACTTATTCATTGTATTTGCCTGCCACCTTGTATAATAATTCAATCTACCTCTGAATCTCTGATTTCTTTGCACTAATTGTACATGTACTTACATCTACCTACCAAATACAAATACACAAGAATTACACAAAGGGTGGGGTAAGAATAAAGATATTCTTACCCCACCCTTTGTGTAATTCTTGTGTATTTGTATTCGTGTAACACTATCTGTACTTGCACCTTTTTGCTTTATCTTGGCCAGGTCGCCGTTTTAAATGAGAAATTGTTCTCAACGTGCCCACCTGGTTAAATAAAGGTTAAATAAATAAAAACATATCACATTTAAAAAAAAAATTATGTAATTCAGGCCAAGGCGCTGAGAGTATGTTGTGGGGCCCTACGTACGACCCCAGGGCAATGCAGTATGTGGTTAAAGTGTGGGGATATAAAGAAGACCACCCAGTAAAAGCAGTGTTGACTAATACCTCCATGGGTGCTGCCCACGCCAGAAGTGGACCTCAGTATATTGGACACATTGACTAGTCTCAGCAGTAGTGTATGCCAAGGGTTGGTGAAGCGAAGGCTAGACACATGTTGGGAGATGTACCTTCAGATATACACAGATGGATCCCAAGACCCCCAGACAGGGAGGTCAGGCTTTGCTTTTTCTGTTCCTCAACACAACATTGTACAGCTCAAACAACTGTCTGAGGGGGTATCGGTCTATACAACAGAGCTAATGGCTATAATTTGGGAACTTCAGTGGGTGGAGGAAGTACGGCCACAGAGAATGGTCATATGTGAAGATTCGGCCTCAGTGTTGGAAACTCTGATAGGAAGAAATGGGAGCGCCAGACCTGATCTTAGTATGGAAGTAATGGCTCTGTTGTATAGGATCAAGAAGGCTGGAGGACTGGTGGAATTTCTGTGGGTGCCGGCCCATGTTGGGGTAGATGGGAATGAGGTAGCAGATAGGGCAGCTAAAATGGCATTGAATAGAGGCATTGATGTAAGGGTATGTGTTGGGGTATCTGAATGCCGGTCTGTCATAAGAAAAAGTGTTATGTCAATTTTCTATTCAAAATAAGGTCCAGTCAGACCAGTGCTGATTAGACAATGAAAGAAGACACTCTGTATTAATGACTAGGCTGAGACTCGGGCACTGTGGGCTGGCATGGGATCTGGCAAAGGTGGGCAAGCATGTGGATGGGCTGTGTGGTACCTGCAAACAGCAGCAAACATTGCAGCATGTACTTTTGGAATGTCAGCTTTTCGTTATGGAAAGAGGAAAGTTGTGCACTGTTCTGTGTCAGTTGGGAATTCGGGATCTGTCACTAAGAGGTTTATTAAATCCCCCGGAGCATCAGGATGAGGTAGTGGGAGCCGTTATGGATTTCGCCGCTGCAACTGGCCTGTTCAAATGAAGAACGCTTAGCTTGACCTGTGGGAGGCAGTAATATGCCGTGAGGCATCTAGTCTGCCGGAAAGCAAGAAGAAGAAGAAGAAGTGTTCAGCGCGTGTTCTTGTGGACTTGTTCCCTGTCAGGAGAGCAGTATGTGTAGTCGTGATTCAGTACGTCTGTATGCAATGTAAGTGCCATTATTGATTGAGCCTTCACCTCGTTAATGTGTCATACATAATGGTACGTGTATGGTCGAACCAGGCGTACTTCTACATGTTATGTCGTGTCTGTGCCACGGTAAGAGCATATGTAGTAGCATATAGGCTTTGTGATGTTCCTGTACACCTTTGTATTTCCACGATCCGCTGTATCATTGCTTCACGTATACGGTTCAGTAAACATCTTGAACACTCCTCCTGCGCTTGGTCTCCTGTATCTCCTATAACACAACACCAACTGTGACATTCAACACGTGATGATACCATGTGAACAATCAAAAACCATCAAATGTGATATCAATGTGATAACATTGTGAGGCTATTTCTTGTCATCATAAAGCTAAAGAGAACAAGCAAAAACAGGATTGGCAGTAATTGAGCAGATCAAACATTAAAGTCCCCATTTAAATAAAATCAACCAATTCTGAGGTGGAGGTATAATTAGAAAAATAAAAAACTAATGATACCCAATACAATTCATAGTCCAGTGATGGACTGGGAGGCACATCCAAGGAGTCCATCACTGACCCACCGCTAAACCGGTCACACTGGATGTTATTGCAAGCATCATAGCATTCACCACTGCATTTCCAGGCTCTTCCACATCTAAAACTAAAGCTTATTCCAGCATCTTCTCTATAATATGTGTAATGCAGGATCTGAAGTAATCCAAGACACATTTAAAGCAGCTCCTACTCCTCCCACATTTAGATTGTTTGTATGTTTCAAGTTCAAGTTTAAATGTATTTTTCAAATGTACAGAAACGTGCTGATGAGGTTTCTAGCACTAAACGTACAATATGTAGTTTCTGGCCACTAGGGGTCTCTCAATCAAAACAATAGCAAAAGATGTACATGGATGACGTCATGAAGTAGTTTGGGATCATGTGTTTTGTTATTGTCGGCAATGACAACCTTACAATCACTGACAAAGTAATGTATTGTTAAAAATATTAAATCTTTATTCACGTTATGTTTGGCAGTTCCCTGGAACTTAGAGCAACTACAGCAATCAAATGTTATATGAAGCCATTGACGGAAGACCAAATGAAACGTCCTGTGTCTTCGAATTATATTACAAATTTCTCTGGTTTTAAAAGTTGGTGGAAACATTTAGGATAATGTAAGTATACAACTAAGAAATATATATAATATAGTTATAGTATACAGGATTCCGTCCTGGTCGTGGAACAACGGATCAGCTCTTTACTCTCGCAAGGATCCTGGAGGGGGCCTGGGAGTATGCCCATCCTGTCTACATGTGTTTTGTGGATTTGGAGAAGGCGTATGACTGGGTCCCCCGGGAGATACTGTGGGAGATGCTGCGGGAGAATGGGGTGAGGGGGTCCCTTCTTAGGGCCATCCAATCTCTGTATGACCAAAGCGAGAGCTGTGTCCGGGTTCTCAGCAGTAAGTCGGACTCGTTTCATGTGAGGGTTGGTCTCCGCCAGGGCTGCGCTTTGTCACCAATCCTGTTTGTAGTGTTTATGGACAGGATATCGAGGTGTAGTCGGGGTGGGGATGGGTTGGAGTTCGGTGGGCTGAGGATCTCATCGCTGCTTTTTGCAGATGATGTGGTCCTGATGGCATCATCGACCTGTGACCTTCAGCACTCACTGGATCGGTTTGCAGCCGAGTGTGAAGCCTCACCTATGGTCATAAAGGCTGGGTCATGACCGAAAGAACGAGATCCAGGGTACAAGCGGCCGAAATGGGTTTCCTCAGGAGGATGGCGGGCATCTCCCTTAGAGATAGGGTGAGAAGCTCAGTCATCCGTGAGGATCTCATAGTAGAGCCGCTGCTCCTTTGCGTCGAAAGGAGCCAGTTAAGGTGGTTTGGGCATCTGGTAAGGATGCCCCCTGGGCGCCTCCCTAGGGAGGTGTTCCAGGCACGTCCAGCTGGGAGGAGGCCTCGGGGAAGACCCAGGACTAGGTGGCGAGATTATATCTCCAACCTGGCCTGGGAACGCCTCGGGATCCCCCAGTCTGAGCTGGTTAATGTTGCTCGGGAAAAGGACGTTTGGGGTCCCCTGCTGGAGCTGTTGCCCCCGCGACCCGATCACGGATAAGCGGATGAAGATGGATAGTTATAGTAATGTTTGCTTTTTTAATGCAAAGTACATCTTTTGTTATTGTTTTGGAAAACTACATATTGTACCTTTAAGTAACATTAATGAAGCTACCTGATGTAGATGACGTTCATTCTTTGGAACCTTTGAACATTCAAAGCACGAAGCACAGAAATATTGTAAGCAAAAAGACTTCATTTAAAGTCTTTGTCGAATAACTGAATAATGCTATTAGCTAAAAATTGTTTAGTACAGTCGTGGTCAGAAGTTTAGAGAATGGCACAAATATTAATCTTCACAAAGTCTTCTGCCTCAGTGTTGATGATGGCAATTTGCATATACTCCAGAATGTCATGAAGAGTGATCAGATGAATTTCAATGAATCGCAAAGTACCTCTTTGCCATGAAAATGATTTAAATCCCCAAAAAAACATTTCCACGGCATTTCAGCTCTGCCACAAAGGACCAGCTGCCACCATGTTAGTGATTGTCTCGTTAACACAGGTGAGGTTATTGAAGAGGTAAAGGCCGGAGATCACTGTGTCATGCTGATTGAGTTAGAATAACAGACTGGAAGCATTAAAAGGAAGGTGGTGCTTGAAATCATTGTTCTTCCTCTGTCAACCATGGTTACCTGCAAGGAAACACGTGCCGTGATCATTGATTTGCACAAAAAGGGCTTCACATGAGGTCCTGGTGTCAAGAAGAGCAGCAAGCAGCTACTTCTCTCCAGGAAAACATCGGGAACAGACTGATATTCTTCAAAAGGTACAGGGATATGCTGAGGACTGGGGTAAAGTAATTTTCTCTGAAGAATCGCCTGTCCGATTGTTTAGGCCATCCGGAAAACACCTTGTCTGGAGAAGATAAGGTAAGTGTAGCACACTTCTCCTAACACTACAAATAACTACAGACAGTACATTATTTATTATATTACAACTAAACTGGACCAGAATCAGAATTTTCTAGGCTCGGCAGGGAGCAGAATGTTGATTGCAATATTCAGTGACCACACAAAACAGTGAGTTATAGTAGTACCTTGTATTTTTCTTTTCTAAACAATAATCAAAGAAATGTATGTATATAATATAACCACAGGTTCAATATACAGTTCACTTTATCAAAACACTTCAGTTTCTCTCCATTAACAAATATTTTATTTTGTCGCCTTCCTATAAGGTTGAAACCACTGAGTTCGGGTAATTACCTCTATTTTCCAGCTGGCTGAAATCACTGATCTGTTTGCAACTATTTCTCTTACTGTCTAACTGGGTGCACCCTCTTATATTTAACTCAAAATCTCAATCTTCAAGGTTCAAATCCAGTGAATTACCATATTAAACAACATTTGTTCCAATATTATCACTTCACATCTCATAACTTTACAATCATTAGTTTTTCACTGTATGAGTAATAGCCAAATACACAATCACCAGTGCATCGTAATACACCATATAAACCGAGTGAATTCTCAGTTCTGTGGACACCAAGGACGCACTTCAAAATAAAATGAGAAAAGTAACTGTCCATTCAAAGTCCAAAATAAAGAGAGTCAGTCTGAAAATGTGGGGTTGAGCAAGTGGTGCTGGGAGTGTAAAAGTTGTACTGGTTTTGTGCAGTTAATGCTGGTTATCCTACCGCCGAGGCAGGAAAAGGGTAAGTTCGGTAGTTCTTAGCTCAAGGTTCGAGGTCCTCACTTCAGGGGTCTTCAATCCAGGGATCATTAGGTCTCATCTGGGTTGGCTCGCCATCAACTTTAACTCAGCTCAAAAAACCTGGCCTGCAGTCATTGACACGGCCAGAACAGTTCATTAGTCAATTGCCTTTTCAAATGTTTCTCAAGTGTTCGCTCCTCTAACTTTATATACATATAATGCAAATAGCACAGTTAACATATTTTTTTTATACATATACATCAAATGAATTACTAAGCAAAATATACCCAAGTTCTATTTTAACTTAACACTGCTTACATATAATGAACAATTTTGCAGAAATTAAAAACACGTAGTGCAAATGCAACAGATTCACCATGAACAATGAATTAAAATTGTCCGATAAAACATAACTTAAGTACCTTCAGTATTAAACAGTAGCTTTACCAGCCAGAAAAACATTGAGCAATTAAATACTAACATTTTTATAGTCTCTCAATTGAGTATTATTTTAATTGAAGTCTACAACAGTAGGCTAATTGCACTTTTCATCACTCAATGCGAAATTTGTTAGCTCTAGGCCAATGCAATTGAACTTGCTAGCTTTGCCTAGCACCTTGTGACGCAGCATTTAATTATTTATTGTCTACCGCGACTCACCAATTCAGGGATTTCTCTCTCTCTTTCAGCAGGTTTCAGTGAACAGGGCCTCACACACCCACACATCTACCTTCTTAAAACAAAGTTTAGACTGTTATCACTCTTATTTGACAACTTATTATTGTGATTTTACTGTTTTGTCTGAGCTACATTTTTACCATTCAGAAACAGGTCCTTTCCCCACAGTGTCACCCAGCGTCTGACCAGCACGTGCAGTCTAGCCTGTTATGGTGCTGTAAACCTGCGCTCTGATTGGCTAAATCACATGCGTGTTGTTAACCCTTTGTGACCTGGGTTACATAAGCGCAACCATCAGTCCTGTGTCATGTGTGGGCTTACAAATTTGAGTACACAGCCATGAATAAAGAATGGTACCAACACATCCTCCGAAAGCAACTTCTCCCAACAATCCAAGAACAGTTTGCTGATGACCAATGCCTTTTCCAGCATGATGGAGCACCTTGCCATAAGGCAAAAGTGATAACTATGTGGCTGTGGGAACAATACATCAACATTTTGGGTCCATGGCCCGGAAAATACCTAGACCTTAATCCCATTGAGAACTTGTGGTCGATCTTCAAGAGGCGGGTAGAGAAACAAAAACCCACATATTCGGACAAACTCCAAGCATTGATCATGCAAGAATGGCTGGCAACAGTCACGATGTGGATCAGAAGTTAATTGACAGCATGCCAGGGCGGATTGCAGAAGTCTTGAAAAGAAGGGTCAACACTGCAAATTGGCTGTTTGCATAAACTTCATGTAATTGTAATTCACTGTATTCAATAAGACTTTGACACTTATGGAATGCTTGTAATTAAACTTCAGTATATCATAGTAAATACGGACATAAAGATCTAAGAACACTGAAGCAGCATGTTTTTGGAGACCAATACTTGTGACATTCTCAAAGTTTTTGACTACAACTGTAGATGATGAGCATAAAAAGAGAGAAAACTATATCAATGTATGAGTTAAAAAAAATGTATAAGCTTTTCATTCTGATTGCTGTATTCAACCTTATTTACTTCAAACAATACTAAAGCATAAGGGTGTGTGTGGGAAATCGGGAGTCAGACACAGGTTGATAAACTTGTCTGGTTTCTTTACTCGTGACAAGATTAGGAATAAACAACAGCCCAGGGCAGCACAAAAAAATCAGATGGGGCAACAGTAAAGCCCAAAATATAATGCAGCGCCTAGCAAGGCTGAAAAAGATACCTTCGCTTGAAGGGAATAATATAGTAGGACATGGAACACACAGCTATACAGAGGAGATTTACCGGTAACTAACACAAAAATTATCAGCAACTAATATACACATACTAATGAGACACACAGAACATGTGTGTAGGAGTGGCTCGCTGGAACCTTGACACCCAGGAGAGGGAGATACTGCAGAGGGAGATGTTACAACACATAAAGACTTGCTGTGAATCCCGAAATTACACCTATGCGCTTCCCCCTCATTCGGAGTGCCCTCTGTGGCCAGGGTGACTAGGGGTTTAGTAAATGCATCAATTTTGGGACGTACTTCTGACTTGACTGATACAATTCATGGTCCACTGTTAATTTACTGAACAAGGGTGGATTTATAACATTTTCTAATCATATCATTTATGATGAAGTTACCATAATTAACAATTCAACATTTTATTTTTGAAATATTTTGTTTTGATTGTTTCAAACAAACGCACATCATATCACTGAGATATCACCTATCCATTTTTTTGTGTGAAATTGCACATGCTCAAGATTAACATAGTGCTTTATGGGAGTCTACTTCCTTAGCCACATGTTAGCGGTGGCTGCATCGTTGCACTCACGCTTGAATCCTATTTGCCCCTACACACTTTTCACTCATTCAGCTTTGGGACACTTGTGCAAATGGCCAAGTTGACCAAGGGTTGAGTGTGGCAGGTGGAGGGGTAGTTTTGAGATGTATCCTGAAATTATATCTTCTACAAAACACTTATTTTGTGGCATATCTAAATGTTGAATAATTGTCACTGCAAACATATTTTAATTTTATATTTAGATAATTTTTCTTCTGCTTTTGTATATTCCTATACACCCTGCTGGAAGTTCCAGCTTGACCAGCTCAAGCTGGTGGCCACCTTGACCAGCTTGGCATGTGTTTTGGAACATGGTAACTGGCCAACCATCACTCAGCTTCTGTCACGGTTCTGAAGAGAGGAACCAAAAGCAGACCAGACAATGTAAGTATAAATTGGTTGTTTTATTGATTGTAGTAGATGAAGAGAGATGGTTGGAATATATTGCTGAGGGAATGTGTCTCCAGGTAGATGGCAGATTGAAGAGTGGTCGGTGGTGATGGTAGATGTTCTGATGCACAGGTGCAGGAGATGAAAGTGAGTAGTTCCAGGATTCCAGGGGCCTCATGTATAAAAGATTGCGCAGCTTACATACCAAAAGATGGCGTACGGCCAAAACTGGAAAAGTACGTACGCACAAAAAAATTCACATGTATAAAACCGGTCGTACGCCAGGTCCTGCGCATCTTTCCTTTATAAATCACAATCAACTTGAGATTGAACGCACGTGAACGAGCCACTGACCCCGCCTTG
>JACXGM010038292.1:0-10871 GCA_016801145.1 Umbra pygmaea
GGATGCTTTGTGGGCACCTTAACGTTGCTTGCAACACCCATAGGAATAGAGCGAGGTGCGACGCGACAGAAGTGTAGCACGGACAAGTGGATCTGCACATATAGGCGTTCCTTAAGTACAGCTGGGGTACAGCCACAATCAGTTTCTAATCCAGTTTTGCTACACCTACAAGAAAGGACCCACGGCGAGCCTTCCCCCATCTCCTCTGTGCTCTACTTCTATTGGATAGTAATGTTGCGTTCAACAGATTCATTTGCATGAAGCTGGGCATCGGCCAGCTTTTTTGACGTGCAACATTTTCTCAAATGCAGCACCGCCTTCCCGGGATCCTTTGCGGGTGCGTTGAAGTCGCTTGACGTCACCCATAGGAATAGAGCGAGGTGCGACGTGACAGAAGTGTAGCATGGACAAGTGGATCTGCACCTATAGGCGTTCCTCAAGTACAGCTGGGCTACAGCCACAATCAGTTTCTAATCCAGTTTTCCTACACCTACAAGAAAGGACCCACGGCGAGCCTTCCCCCATCTCATCTGTGCTCTACTTCTATTGGATAATCACGTCACATTCAAGGGATTCATTTGCATAAAGCTGGGCTTTTTTGATGCGCAATATTTTCTCGAATGTAGCGCCACCTTACCGGGATGCTTTGTGGGTGCGTTCAAGTCGCTTGACGTCAACCATAGGAATAGAGCGAGGTGCGACAGAAGTGTAGCACGGACAAGTGGATCTGCACCTTGACTACTAATTTGACTATTACGTTAGAGATCCACTTGCCCGTGCTACACTTCTGTCGCCTGGCGCGTGGTGTCGAGACGCCACCCTAAATTTGTATGTTAATAAGGTGCAGATCCACTTGTCCGTGCTACACTTCTGTCGGCTGGCGCGTGGTGTCGGAACGCCCCCCTCAATTTGAAGCGGATTCATTCGCATAAAGCTGGGCATTTCTCAAATGTAGCGCGGCCTTCCCGGGATGCTTTGTGGGCACCTTAACGTTGCTTGCAACACCCATAGGAATAGAGCGAGGTGCGACGCGACAGAAGTGTAGCACGGACAAGTGGATCTGCACCTATAGGTGTTCCTTAAGTACAGCTGGGGTACAGCCACAATCAGTTTCTAATCCAGTTTTGCTACACCTACAAGAAAGGACCCACGGTGAGCCTTCCCCCATCTCCTCTGTGCTCTACTTCTATTGGATAGTAATGTTGCGTTCAACAGATTCATTTGCATGAAGCTGGGCATGGGCCAGCTTTTTTGACGTCCAACATTTTCTCAAATGCAGCGCCGCCTTCCCGGGATCCTTTGCGGGTGCGTTGAAGTCGCTTGACGTCACCCATAGGAATAGAGCGAGGTGCGACGTGACAGAAGTGTAGCATGGACAAGTGGATCTGCACCAGCCGCGGTCGGTGAATCTTAATTGGGGAGGACAGGCTTGTATTACGCTCAGAACCGGAGTGAATGGAATGTGTGCAAATCAAAAAAACTATTGGATTTGTTCGTTGCGCACCATTCCATTCACTCCGGTGCCGAGCGTAATACGAGCCCGTCCTCCCCAATTAAGATCCACCGACCGCGGCTGATCTGCACCTATAGGCGTTCCTCAAGTACAGCTGGGCTACAGCCACAATCAGTTTCTAATCCAGTTTTCCTACACCTATAAGAAAGGACCCACGGCGAGCCTTCCCCCATCTCATCTGTGCTCTACTTCTATTGGATAATCACGTCACATTCAAGGGATTCATTTGCATAAAGCTGGGCTTTTTTGAAGCGCAATATTTTCTCAAATGTAGCGCCACTTTACCGGGATGCTTTGTGGGTGCGTTCAAGTCGCTTGACGTCAACCATAGGAATAGAGCGAGGTGCGACAGAAGTGTAGCACGGACAAGTGGATCTGCACCATGACTACTAATTTGACTATTACGTTAGAGATCCACTTGTCCGTGCTATACTTCTGTCACCTGGCGCGTGGTGTCGAGATGCCACCCTCAATTTGTACGTTGATAGGTGTTTCTCAAGTACAGCTGGGCTACAGCCACAATCAGTTTCTAATCCAGTTTTTCTACACCTACAAGAAAGGACCCACGGCAAGCCTTCCCCCATCTCCTCTGTGCTCTACTTCTATTGGATAGTTGCGTCTCGTTCAACGGATTCATTAGCATATTGAGAGTCCCTACATGCAAACCGAAGCATTGAGAAATTTGTAAGTGTATAGACAGTTTATTAGAAATATAGTTTAAAAGACATTACCATTTGTGTATACAGCCAGGCGCCATCTTCGGAAAACAGACTTGACCAGTCAAACCACAAAATCTGTGCTACGTGATCGGAACTGTAAGCAAATTGTGTTTGATTTTAGTTTGCATTGCCAGCTTTAAGTCTTGCTCATTGATCTGCAAGATTTACTTTTCCTTCATCCATGCATCAATCTTCGATACAAATGAAGCTGGCAGTCACAAGGTTTAGAAATTAAAATCAATCATTCAGGAATGTTGCAAAAATCCTGGGCATGCCCAAGTCAACAGTTTGGTTCTTCATTGAGAAAAAAACAACCAGTGAACTAAAGTATGCCAAAAGACCCAGTGGACAGAGGAAGGCCACTGTAGTGGATGACCGGAGAATACTCTTTATGGTGAAAAAAATCTCTGATAACAGAACTAATAGATCAGAAACACTCTACTGGATGCAGGTGTAGATGTTTCAAAGTCTAACATGTGTAGAAGACTACACCAGCAGGAAAACATAGGGTACAGTACAAGATGCAAACCACTGATAAGCCTGAACATCAGAAAGGTGAGTTTACTGTTTACTAAAAAGCATCTAAGAGTCACAAAAGTTCTGGAAAAAAAGTATTGTGGACAGATGAGACAAAGTTTAACATGTACCAGAGTGATGGAAAGAGGAAAGTGTAGAGAAGAATATAAATGCCCATGATCCAAAGCATACCACCTCAGCCATGAAACATGGTGGAGTGGGTGTTATGGCTGGGCCTGCCAGTGGAACAGGCTCAGTTCATCGATAATGTGACTGCAGATAGAAGTAAAACAACAAATTCTGAAGTCTAATAAAATATTTTATTTGCCAAGATTAAATCAAAAGCCTTCAAACTCATTAGATGGCACTTCATCATGTAACAAGACACTGAATCTAAACATACTTCAGGAGCAACAAAAGGTTTTTTGATGGCTGAGAAAAGGAAGATCCTTGACTGGCCATGTCAATCACCAGATCTGAATCCAATTGAAAATGCATTTTACATGATCGTGATGAAGAGGGGACTGAAGGCAAAAAGTCCCCGAAGCAAACAGTAACCGGAGATGGCTGGAGTAGAGGCCTGGCAGAGCATCACCAGGGAAGATACCCAGCATCTCGTGATGTCGATGCATCGCAGACTTCAAGCAGTCATTGCCTGCAAAGGATATGCAACCAAATATTGACAATTATTACTTTATTCTTATGTTACACTGTTCAATGGTTTTTGGTACCTGAAAATGGCAGGACCATGTACAAAAGGTGTCCTATGAATTATGGTGCTCAATAATATTGACTCTGCATTGGGTTCATTACACACAAATTTTTATATCTACTCATATTTCACCAACTGCATTATTATATGTTTTTCATCTTATGTTTAAGATATTGTTACATTACACAATTCCATTTTTGGTATTAAAAATTAAACGTGTGTGTCATCTAAAGTGAAACATAACCTGCGTGCACAGTAATTCAATACTGAAACTATTTTGGTTTCACTAATGCTGCTCTTTGTCCTTGTATCAAGGATTTACAATCAATTCACTGTCCTGCTGTATTCTCATATTACTCCCCCATGTCCACTGCACTCCTTGTCCTTGTCCTGTGCATGAGGATGGACTTGCTTTTATAATAGGATGCTCTGATATTATTGTGTTATTATTATGAGTAATTATTACATGGAATATTAAGAGGAGATTTTACCTAAAAGCTATATTTAGTAATTTGTTCACTGATAGAGAGCTTGTGTATATTGTGTGTGTTACAGGTACCTTGGTTAGATGTTTTTTTTTGAATAAAGGTAATATGATCTTAGTCACTGCTATAGTCAGATATATTGTATATCATTTCTTATCTTACCCATAACTTCAGAATTAAACGTTAAATGTTTCAGACCACAAAGTAAATTGAACTTGTATCAACCTAAGTATACTATAACATATTTTAAAACAAAACATCTATTAACTTAATCATGTTTAAATTCAGCAGTTTCTCCAATGTCTTGCATAAAATTTCAAATCTTGTTACTTTGCGTTATACTTGCACAGACAGATGTTTGCATGAGTTAGGATTTTTGCTCTAACTTTTCCGATCATGTCATTGAAAAAGACGGGAAATATAAATATAAATAAGTGCAGTAATATAACACACTACATCTTCTGTATTTAAAATTCTACCACAATACGTTGAATTGTCTTATTATTATTAAATTATAATTTTCAGCAATGTATCATGTAAAAAAGAGCATCCTATTACATGTTTTTATAGTTTACAAAAGTTAAACATGTTGAAATGCAAAAGTTGATATTGACCTTTAAAAGTTTCATATTAAATAGTACAGTGATTGCAATACAAATCCAGCTAGCTTCTAAGATAATACCAACCATGGATGCCAAATGTACAACCCTAATTCTGAAAATTTGGAACACACATTTTTCACACATTATGTGATGTTTTACTTTCCCCCCATTCATCCATTATGCATGTCCTCAGCTGTGCAACTGTACAGGGCCTTTATTGCCTTATTTTGCACTTCATAATGTCACAAATTCTCATTCAGAGACAGGTCAGGACTGCAGGCCTGTCTCTGATTGAGAATTGAAGTTAGTGTATTTTTTCAAAAATAAATTAAACTCACAGTCAAAGATCACATAATGTGTTAATAATGTGTTTTACTGTAGTACAGGGTGACTTGAATTTTCAAATGACTCTTTTTTTAATGTCCCAACCTATTGAATAATATTTGAATAAATCAAAATATTGTACTACAGGTAAAAATAATTTACATAACCTAAAGTGGAAAAAACTTAGCAGCTGCCCATTTTGTCTACTGTTTCTTTCTTTGGCTATCTGTCAATATCTTGTCCGGCCGGTTACATTAAGTTTGAATCTATGTCTCTGGTTTTATTTAAATCACAACCTTTCCCAGACCATTGTAGTCCATCTACTAGTAAGGTTGTAACATACAATCTTAACGTCTTTCATTGGGATTGATGTAACAAAAGAGACACATTATTTTCAATGAAGAGAAGTGATGTGGGCATATGGATCTTTGCACAATGCCAGCGTGCACGGGAGAGGGTACAAAAATGGACCTAGGTTAAGAAAAGCATTTTGTTATATTACGCCGAAATGGATTAAATTCATTATTTTCCTCAAAATTCTACAAACAATACCCCATAATGACAATGTGAAAGAAGTGTGTTTCAAATCTTAGCAAATTTATTAAAAATAAATAATAAAATTATCACATGTACATAAGTATTCACAGTCTTTGTCATGACACTCAGAATTGACTCAGGTGCATTCTGTTTCCACTGATCATCCTTGAGATGTTTCCACAACCTGATTGGAGTCCACCTGTGGTAAATTCAGTTGATATGACATGATTTGGAAAGGCACACACCTGTCTATATAAGGTCCCACAGTTAACAGTGCATGTCAGAGCACAAACCAAGCTATGAAGTCCAAGGAATTGTCTGTAGACCTATGAGACAGTATTGTATCAAGGCACAGATCTGGGGAAGGGTACAGAAAAATATCTGAAGCATTGAAGGTCCCAATGAGCACAGTGGCCTCCATCATCTGTAAATGGAAGAAGTTTGGAAACACCAGGAATCTTCCTAGAGCTGGCCGCCTGGCCAAAATGAGGGATCGGGGGAGAAGGGCCTTATTCAGGGAGGTGACCAAGAACCCGATGGTAACTGACAGCTCCTGCGTTTCTCTGTGGAGAGAGGAGAAGCTTCCAGAAGAACAACCATCTCTGCAGCACTCCACCAATCAGGCCTGTATGGTAGAGTGGCCAGATGGAAGCTACTCCTCAGTAAAAGGCACATAAGAGCCTGTCTAAAGTTTGCCAATAGGCACCTGAAGGACTCTCAGACCATGAGAAACAAAATTCTCTGGTCTGATGAAAAAATAATTGAATTCTATGGCCTGAATGGCAAGTGTCATGTCTGGAGGAAACCAGGCACCGCTCATCACCTGGCCAATTCCATCCCTAAAGTGAAGCTTGGTGGTGATGTGGGCATGCTTTTCAGTGGCAGGAACTGGGAGACTAGTCAGGTTCGAGGGAAAGATGAATGCAGCAATGTACAGACATCCTTGCTGAAAACCTGCTCCAGAGTGCTCTGGACTTCAGACTGAGGCAAAGGTTCACCTTCCAACAGGACAATGACCCTAAGCAAACAGCCAAGATAACAAAGGAGTGGCTACAGGACATCTCTGTGAATGTCCTTGAGTGGCCCAGCCAGAGCCCAGACTTGAACCCAATTGAACATTCTGGAGAGATCTGAAAATGGCTGTGCACCGATACTCCCCAACTAACCTGATGGAGCATAAGAAGTTCTGCAAAGAAGAATTTGAGAAACTGCCAAAAAATAGATGTGCCAAGTTTGTAGCATAATACAAAAAAATACTTGAGGCTGTAATTGCTGTCAAAGGAACTTCGACAAAGTATTGAGCAGAGACTGTGAAGACTGTTTTATTTTTTTATTTTCAATAAATTTGCTAAGATTTCAAACACACTTCTTTAACATTGTCATTATGGGGTATTGTTTGTCGAATTTTGAGGGAAATAAGAAAATTAATCCATTTCGGAATAAGGGTGTAACATAACAAAATGTGGAAAAAGTGAAGCGCTGTGAATACTTTCTGGATGCACTTTACTCAAGGACTTCTAGGCTGTAATTAATTGGCTATTGATACCTGGCATTAGGGACACTGGTAGTTTTAGGTGTTGGGCGAGGATCTAAAAGGTTGTTAGATTGAATCACCTAGGTTACAAGGTGAATAAATATGTCGTTCTCCCTTTGTGCCAAGCAGTTAACTGTAATTGCTTTCTTACTGCTAGTGCAAAATTAGATGCTCTGTTTCACCAAACCTTCTGTGAATTTGGCCTGAAGGGTATGAGATTAAGCCAGGCAAGGTGCAAAGTGCTGAAATCAATCTCTTTCCTGGGCCCCTGCGAGTGGCAAAAGGCATAAACGATTTACAACAGTCAGTCTGACACAAGAGTGGATTAAACAACTTCCCAAATATGTTCTGCCTGACAGTGTTGTGAGGCAGAATTTATGTTCCGTCAGGCAGAACATATTTGGGAAGTTGTGTTGTCTCACAAATATGTTCTGTGAGACAAGTACAATAGGGAGTGGGTTCCAGTAATAGTGATGCAACTTGTCAGATATCTAAATCGACATCACTGTCTTTATGTGATATGCATTGCAAAAACTAAGGGAAAGAATGTAAGAACCACAATATAGTACTGTAGCCTACTCGAACTAGAGTGGATATGGTCCCGTCAGCATTTGAATGTAGGATGGACTTGCTAGTGTATTGCTCTCCGATGGTGTCGCCGTCCCGTAATGTCCTTCTTCACCCTGCCATTCAGGTTCTACTGGGATTTCACCATGCTGATGTTCATGGTGGGAAACCTCATCATTATCCCTGTGGGCATTACCTTCTTCAAGGAGGAGACCACCACGCCCTGGATCATCTTTAACGTCATCTCTGACACCTTCTTCCTCATGGACTTGGTCCTCAACTTCCGCACGGGCATCGTGTTTGAGGACAACACTGAGATCATTCTGGACCCCAGGAAGATCAAAATGACGTACCTGAAGACGTGGTTCATGGTGGACTTCATCTCCTCCATCCCTGTGGATTATATATTTCTAATTGTGGAGAAGGGGATTGACTCTGAAGTGTATAAGACAGCCAGAGCCCTGAGGATTGTTCGCTTCACCAAGATCCTCAGTCTGTTGAGGTTGCTCCGGCTGTCCCGACTCATCCGCTACATCCACCAATGGGAAGAGGTAAGCCAGCCCCACATCTTAACATTGAAAAATGGAGGAAATATATGGGAATCATTATGTTTAAAAAAATTACATGACCAATGAGAGGCCACACACTATGGGTTAAGTGTTTCCATTGGCCAGTGGACATACAGTAGGTTAGCATCTCTCTGTAATACCATTTTATGGCAGCAGTGCCAAGAATAATCCTTTAGGTTTAAAGTGACTTTCTCACTCTGTGCTTGAGAATTATTGGCTATTTATTGGCTACTGTTTCAATATCAGAGGGCTTCAAAACTGCATGCTGTCTGTGTTGCAACAATGTGTTCTCAGTCAGTTTGTCCATAATCACGTAGGAAGTCATACTGTTCCGTTTAACCATGATGTGATTGTGAGGTGTTAAGCTGTGCTGGCCGTACAGTTATAAGGGTAAGTAAGTGTTAGGCATCTAGACTGTTGTACACAGGGAACTCATGTTGAGTTGGCTCTTCGTAGTGACAACAGGATAGACAGCCGGTCATGTTAAAAGAAAGGTGAGAATGCTGAAACCCAACAACAGAGAAAATATTCAATAAATTCCTGGGACCTGCAGCTGTCCAAACAAGCAATATGGATGATTAATCCTACAGTATGTCTCGCTGTCATGTACAGTTGCAATCAAAATTATTCAACCCCCATTGCAAATCAGGTTTATTGTCAAAATGTACAGACTTTCAGCTGTTTGCAATGAACAAATCAATTAAAAGCAAATAAAATAGCTCAACACAATGAATGCTTCAAGTGGTTTCCCCAAATTCAGCTGCAAATGCAACTGATAATTACTTCTCCAGACTCAGAATTATTCAACCCCTTCATGGCAAGCATCTTTACTACTTAGTAGAGCACTCTTTTGCTGTTATGACCTGCTACAAACAAGATGCATAACCAGACACCAGCCTCTGGTAGTGTTCCTGAGGAATCTTAGCCCATTCCTCATGAGCAATCGCCTCCGGTTCAGTAATATTCTTGGGTTTGCACCCTGATAGCTCAGCATTGGCCATCTAACGTTAGCTTGCTTCTTGTTAAGCTACGATCAATGGCAGGTTAACTCAGGCTTGTCGTTTGCTAGATGTTATGAAAAGATGAAAGAGCGTTTGTTTGCTTGCCAAACTTGTGGTAGTTGATTAACATAATCATTTACGTCCTGCTTCCTTCCACCATGTTAATTATTAATGTTGGCTGCAAAAGTGTAACAGTTTTATTGTTGATCATGTAACATTAACTGGTTTATTTAGTTAATGTTAGGCTACACTGGGCTTGAGATTCTGGGGGATGTGTTGACTTACTTTAGCTTATAAGCTGTCATTAGTTGTGCACATTACATGGTTGTGCTCTTTTATGTAAAAATATGTTACAGTTATTATTGCTAATTATTTTTGAGTAACTGTCTATAACCATTTTTCCAATTCTTCTCTCAGAACCTTGTGCTTTGCAGCAATATTGTTTAGCATTTTGCTACAATGTGATGTTTTGCAGTTTGCACTAATTGGGAGGATGTTAATTATGGCACGTTGAGGTATAACAGTTTCCGTATTTGTTCTCATGGCCCCACAGAGCCTGCACAATAGGAGGCAAGGTCTGTCATTATGATTCAGCAACAGACAAGCAAGTTCTTTCTTCTTTAGTACCTCAATATTTGGTCTAAACTGTACTGTATTTCCATGTTATAACGCACAGTACAGTTATTAACTTTAAAGTAAAACAGTCCTAGTGGTTTTTGTTATATTAAATAGCCTGTTTACATTGTTTATATACCAAACAACTAATCAAAGCTGATACTGTACTCTAATAGATAAAGGAGTCATAATAACGTATTACATGCATTGAATTCCTTATATATATAGTGTTCTAAGCAGCCTGGACACAATGCAGCAGGTGATACTCATTATAACCACGAGAGACTTGAGACTTGATTTGGACTCTAGCTAAAAGTCTTGAGACTTGATTTGGACTCTAGCTAAAAGTCTTGAGATTTGACTTGGACTCTGGCTGAAAGACCTGAGATTTGACTTGGACTCTAGCTCAGAGACTTGTGAGCATCTCTGCTTGAATTTAGTGTTCCTTTCAGCATATGCTTCATTCTTCTTCCTCCAGACATACTGCTGACCATCGTGCTAATAAGTTCCAGTTTTGTTTCATTGCTCCACAGACCAGAATCCCAAAACCTCTGTGGCTTCTTTATATGATTTTGAGCATATTGGAGGTGACTTGTCTTGTGCTCTTGGGTCAGTAGTTGTGTATGTCTTGGCGTTCTGGCATGGAAACCTATTGCAAGTAGAACCTTGGCTTTATGTGCTCACTGAAGCCTGTTGCCACCAAGTCTTGCTGCAGGTCTTTTGCAGTAACCCAAGGGTTTTTCACAACTTGCCTTCTGCATCGTCCAGGTAGTGTAACCAGCGTTGCACTTTTGACTTGAGAACTATGCTTCCAACAATGTCTCTGGGAACACTCAGTATCTTCGCTATCTTTTATCCTGTTCCTTGTTTGTGAGGAGTGATGATCTCTTCTCTTAACGTTTTGACCAATCTTTTGACTTGACTGCCATGTTTCTCACACGCAGTGAAAGGTGACACTCAATAATCCCTAGCCAATTCAGATATTTCACGTGTTTCAGCTCAAGCACACCTGCTGCAACTAATGAAGCCCTAGATTAGTTGCATCAGGTGTGCTTGAGACAATATCTGTTTTGCATATTTTTGCTTATGTGCGGGATTATATTCAGAGTGTTGAATCATTTTGAGTCATTATGAGTTACTTTTTTAGCTGGATTTGGGGAAACCATTTGATGCATTT
>JACXGM010038293.1:0-11041 GCA_016801145.1 Umbra pygmaea
TAGGGATAGGGGTTAGGATGTAAGGATAGTGTTTAGGTTCTAGGGATAGGGGTTAGGATGTAAGGATAGTGTTTAGGTTCTAGGGATAGGGGTTAGGATGTAAGGATAGTGTTTAGGTTCTAGGGATAGGGGTTAGGATGTAAGGATAGTGTTTAGGTTCTAGGGATAGGGGTTAGGATGTAAGGATAGTGTTTAGGTTTTAAGGATGGGGGTTAAGATGTTTGGCTGCATTGAGGCACTACATATTTGCTGAACAAATAAAAATGTAAATGAACAGAAAAGATGTGACACAGAAAATGTTCCCAATGTCATAACAGGCACTGTTCAAAAACTAGAGTGCATGAGATGTGGAGAGGCCATTATGTCTCTTGACTGTTGCTAAGCGACAGCGGAAAATGCAAGGCTGCAGTTGAAGGCTGGTTGGGGAGTGAAAGAGAGATGTCAGACTGTAGCTTCGGCAACAACCTTCACCATCATCTAGAAAACCCAGGAGACAGAGATATATCATGCAGGTAGCAAGAATGGGGAAAAATATAAATGCTAATGTACAGTATTAAAAATATAATGTTTATGGAAATGTACAGAATAGAAAATAATTTGTCAATGCAAAATAGAGAAGGTACATGGTAATGTACAGAGAAGCATGTAGATATACATACAGTAATGTATTAAAATGATAAGGGAAAGATGGGAACATGTTGTTATTGGTAGTATTATTACGTTCTGCTGTGACCTTTCATCCTTTCACATGCTTTGGGCAATTTTAAAGGCTCAATATAAATGCCAACCAATTGTAATATTAGAAGTCCATTATACAAGTGAAGTTATATTACTGTGAACACACAACTCTGACCATTTGAGAAAATCAGATTATGATTTTATCTAACATTTACATTTAGTTAATTTAACAGACACGCTTATATAGTGATGTTAAACAGTGACTACATTTTCATGTATTTCACTATTTGAATAGGGCACAGATGGCTCAGTGGCTTGGGCAAGGCGCTAACCCATAGTTGCTCCAGGGGATGTCTCTGTACTCACTGTTAGTCAAGCGTCTGCTAAAATACTGAAATGTAAATGTCATATTATAATGTATAATGTTTTACAAGTCAATGTAAATAGTAACCAAAAATCTAACTGCATGTCTTCATGGTAATGCTGATTAATTTGGACAATGCCATAGCAAATAGAACAGGGCGTGTTATTCAATATAACACAAAAGTATCAATTAGTCGTAGTGTTTTAAAGGTGTTAACACAATGTCAGCTTGCCCAGCTGACACCAAGCCCACCAGAGGCTACTGTTGTACTGGATTCCTGTCACAATGTCTGTATATATCTGTCCTTGTTCTGTGTCACTTAAGGGTGGTTTCTCCCCCATATGTTTTGTTTTGTTTTTGTTTCCCGCTCTTTGTGTCACATGATCACTTCACATGTTTTTTGTTAGCCTATCAGTTCAGTTGTTTGGTCCACACCTGCACATCCTCCCCTCATTAGTATGGTATTTAGTTCTGTGTGTTTGTTTGTTCAGTGTGGTTCATTGTTCTTGTCCAGTTCTTTACGTGTTATAAATAAAACTCACAGTTGCTGGTAAAGATGCACCTGCCTCCAATTCCTACGGAACCGTGACAATTCCCCTAAACATGTAGCTAATATTACACGATACTGTACCAACAGTCAACTGATATTAGCCATAACACACCAGGATGTACTTGTCAAGACAAGACTTCTGAAAGAATGTTCTGATGGGTCAAAAGTGGAGCTCTGACAACATGGGTCTTTAGGACTAACCAAACAATATGCACTTAACAGTCTTTAACCCAATTGACATGTTCTGGCAGGACCTACTGTATTAAGAATTGTTTATGATAAAAACAACACAATTGTCAGTGAAATAAAAATAGTTGAAATAAATGAAAAGTCCAATAATCCTCCACAATGAGATGAGAAAATGTGTTAGGTTACAGTCAATGCAAGTAAGGGGGCAATCAATTTTGTTTAACACGGAGTAATTGGATGGTGGATACATTTGTAATTTAAATAAATGTAATATATATCAAATATTCTGATTTGCTAACCCTAACCATACAGCTAGTGTTAGCTTACTTTATATTTACAGTACAACTACTGTTAGCATAACCCTACAGCTACTGTTAGCTAATCCTAAATCTACAACAACTGTTAGCTAATCCTAAATCTACAACTACTGTTAGCCAGAGATGCCACAAGTTAGTGTAATAGATTACTTTTCTGGGTTGGGCTGGGTTCACAACTCATGGGAAGTTCCTTGGTAAGACCCTAATGACCAGGTAAAAGAAGTTCTGTAATTTTATCATGTTTCCCATTGTTCCAATTGAAGGTAAAAAAAACTGTAATTTAAATAAATGTAATATATATCAAATATTCTGATTCGCTAACCCTAACCATACAGCTAGTGTCAGCTTACTTTATATTTACAGTACAACTACTGTTAGCATAACCCTACAGCTACTGTTAGCTAATCCTAAATCTACAACAACTGTTAGCTAATCCTAAATCTACAACTACTGTTAGCCAGAGATGCCACAAGTTAGTGTAATATATTACTTTTCTGGGTTGGGCTGGGTTCACAACTCATGGGAAGTTCCTCAGTAAGACCCTAATGACCAGGTAAAAGAAGTTCTGTAATTTTATCATGTTTCCCATTGTTCCAATTGAAGGTAAAAAAACTGTAAACCTTTACAGTGGATTTACCATCAAATTACAACCTTTTTTTTAACAGTGTAGTCATGTTTTAGTTTTTAATAGATCACTGTTAAATTATGAACTTATTTTACCTGGTCAACAGGGTCTTACTGAGGAACTTCCCAAAAGTTGTGACATCAGCCCAAACCAGAAAAGTAATCTATTACACAAACTTGTGGCATCTCTGCTGTTAGCTAATCCTCCTAACCTTACACCTACTGTTAGCTAATCAGAAACCTGCAACTACTGTTACCTACAGTAATCCTAACACTACAGCTACTGCTAGCTAATCCAAACCCTTCAGATACTGTTAGCTAAACCTAACAATACAGCTACACTTAGTTGATCTAAACCCTACAGCTACTGTTAGCTAATCCAAACCCTAAAAGCTAATGTTAGCTAATACTAACAATACAGGTACACTTAGCTGATCCAAACCCTACACCTACTTTTAGTTAATCCTAACCGTACAGCTACTGTTAGCTAATCCTAACCTTACAGCTACTGTTAGCTAATCCTAACCGTACAGCTACTGTTAGCTAATCCTAACCCTACAGCTACTGTTAGCTAATCCTAACCATACAGGTACACTTAGCTGATTTAAAAAGCACAGCTACTGGTAGCTAATCCTAACTCTACACTCACTGTTAGCTAACCCTAAGACTACAGCTACTATTGACCAATTCTACAGTTACTGTTAGCTAACCCTAACCTCATTGTTAATTAACCCTTCCAAAGATACAGAAGTGCTTAGGCAGTCTATAGCCATTATTCTGATCAGAGACAGATGCTGCCGACCTCAAAGAGTCAACAGACAGACTTCTGCAAGAGGGAAATGAAAACAGTGGCTAGTATGGCTGCTAGTAGACAATACTGTTAAAGATGCATTATGCAATATTTTATACTTTTAGTTGTAAAGCCTTCATATATCAGTGCTGTCAATCTAAAACAGGTCCCGGATTTGTATTCTTTCTTTCTCTGTGGTTACTAGGTTGATACTTTCTCTCTAGCTCTGCTGTGTCTAAATGTTGGGCCCACCTTGCAACCTCGCTGGATGTCACTGTGCAGCTCTGGGGCAGCTCACTTCCTTCAGAAAGTACTGTTTTTAAATGAATATGGGGGGTGACCTGGCTCACCCACTCTCACTAGAAAGTTATTAGCTACATATTTCAAAATGTCTGCTGTTACTAGCAAAAGCGAGTCCTTTGAAAACCTTTTATTCTGGGCACTAAAAGACACAATTTGAAAACATATAATCTTAGAGACACTTAATAAATGGCACATTCTGAAAGACGGAAAATGGTTAGTTACTAAGGCAGAAATTAAATTGTTTTTATCGAAGTCCAATACCGCAACATTATCTAATCTTTATATTTATGGCATAATTCCAGACTTCAAGCATCTGTCCAAGTCTTTATCAGAAAGGTTAAATGATTGAAATGACAATAGGCACTAGAGTTATATTTTTATTACCATAAATCTACCTCTCTATGCTATATATCTACCTACATATGCTAATATTTGTTGTACTCACTGTAGAAAGTACTAATTTGTCTAATTCTGAAGATCTGCACACTGTGTTCTTGTTTCTATTTTATTTTCTGTACTTCTTGTTGTGTTATTCACATGTAAGTCTATGTTTTCTGCACCTTGGCGCTTTTATCTTGGCCAGGTCGCCATTTCAAATGAGAAACTTTTCTCAACGTGCTCATCTGTTTTAAATAAAGTTTAAATAAAAAAAAGAATATCAAAAAATAAAAACATGTTTTTAGAAAGTATGGATTGTGTGTCCGAGTTTCTCTTAGCAAGGTAAGTAAGTAAGTAAGTAAAATGTATTTTTATAGCACATTTAAACAAGTTTGCACTGACCAAAGTGCTGTACAGCAGTGATCATTCTTTGAATGCGTGTTCCTGGTGTTACCTGCTATCCCAGAAGTCTCATACCTAACTTATACCTAACTTAATATGAACTACAGCAGTGTTCATTCTTTGAATGCGTGTTCCTGGTGTTACCTGCTATCCCAGAAGCGTATCTTCCGGTCGTAGTGTCCACTGACGATAAAGAACTCAGAACAAACCACATCACTGCAGTAAGACAGAACCTCTATGGTTTGGATACCTTAAAAAGACAGAGAACCCTTAAGGACATTATGTTCCATAAGACCAGGGGGTTTAGGAGGTTCTGGGTTTAGAGTATGGTCACTGAATGACTCACAGGCAGCCCGGTGGAGGTCCCAGATCTTAACGGTCCTGTCTGCACTTCCTGTCACCACCTGGCGCATGCTGCATTTAAACTTGGCTGCTGTCACTTTACGGGAATGGCCTGTCAGCGTGAGCTGTAGAGTGCACATTCAAAACACACGTAAAAACATGCATCACACACATAAAACACACAAACAGTAGAATCCTCATATCCTAAAACAAAAGACATGGATCTTGCAGCATATCAATCCCATCTGTCTAAATACAACATTAATCTGAACTCTAACAGTGTCTTATGCCTCCTCTCTTTGTAAACAAATCAATGTCATACAAAAATAAACACTATTAAAGGGATATTTCTGATAGACCTCATTTCCCACTTTTAGTCTTTACAGTAAATCATACAGTACATTACTATTATGTGTCAAAAATATTTGAAGTAAAAAAAATCATAAAGTCAACACCTAAGATTTAAAGCAGTACTTTCATTTGTAAAGACTGCAATTTAACTTTCACACTGCATCCACGGTTTAACTGGTACCTCACAGGCCATTTAACATTTATAATTAAGCACCAAATACAGCTTGATTTTTCATTCTTCGTTACTGGATCTGGAACTTATTTCAGCTGCTTGTGTTTGAAAATCTGTAGCCCTGGTAGTTACAGAGAGAACAACCCACCAATCACGTTGTTTACAGCAAACAGCGCTTCACATTGCTTCAGTGACACACAGATGCATCCTGGGAACTGAGCATTGCCAAACGGCTTTTGAAATCACAGATGAACAAACATTTATTCTGTTATTCCAGCCGCCCGTTATCTACAAAATATGTCGTGACTCATCCTTCTTAGCCACTCCAGTGCTGCTGTCTGAATAGTGCTGGGAACACTTGGAAAAGCATGCAGTCCACAGGTACATTTGCAAAGAAAAAAAAAACTAACTTGCTTATAACTAGTTTAACTTCATAGCTTGAAATTATTTCTCATTGCCTAATCTGCATGCTGTAGCCTGCTTTTATTGTGAAAACCTACAGCATATTCAGAGTTGAACCATGTGGGACAAGAAGAAAAAACCTATACATGCTACTAAAAACATTATGTGAAACATTAGCAATTATTTGGATGGTCATAAAATTTGATCTGAACTTCATCTATGTTACAAACACATTATAATAAAACTAATAAACACACAAACAATTATACATGATCAAGTCTTAAATGAAAACACAAATGTAAACATTCACATTGCAGGTGGGAATAAGTATGTGAACCCTTGCATTTAATAAAAGGTTGACACTCATTTAACAGCAATAACCTCAAACAAATGTTTTCTGTAGTTGTGGATGAGACCTGCACAACGGTCAGGAGGGCGTTTGGAACTTCCCTCTTTTTATTCAGCAATGTTCTTGAGATGTTCTTCAGCAATGTTCTTGAGATGTTCTTCAGCAATGTTCTTGAGATGGTCTTCAGCAATGTTCTTGAGATGTTCTTCAGCAATGTTCTTGAGATGTTCGTGTAAATAGCTCTCAAGGTCATTCCTCGGCATCTCAAATCGTTTGACGACAGGGCTCTGACTAGGCCACTTCAGAAGGCATACAGTTGCAAAAATTATTTAACCCCATTGCAAATCAGGTTTATTGTCAACATTAAATCCAATTTATTTTTGGACTCAGTATTTTGTTTTACTTTAGAATTCCCACTTGTTTATTAACCATTATGTTAGCAGGTAGATTTTACAAGTGCAGTACTTTCTTTTGTACACCATGAACTTTAAAAAACTGAAATTAAAGCTCACAACATTCTACATTTTAAAAGAAAAATAGCTCTCATATCTGTAAATTTTGGAGAGTTAAACAGATCTGAGCAGAGTAAGCAGATTCTTTCCAGCAAGTGAGCAGATCATAATTTGGTCCCATTACGGATGTGTGTTGGTGTGTGTGGTGTGAGATAGTGTGTTAATATGTGTGTGTGGTGTGTTAGTGTGTTAATATGTGTGTGTGGTGTGAGTTAAGTTAGTGTGTTAATAGTGTGTGTGGTGTGTTAGTGTGTTAATATGTGTGTGTGCTGCCTTGGTTACCTTGGGAACAGAGTCGTCCACCCGCCAGAACAGAGCGGATTTATCATATGATGCTGCTAAAACCCTGGTGCCCTAATGAGAGTCACAAACAGATTATATCACTGTAACTCCTGGACCAATCAGTGGGACTGAACAGAGCTGTGGACATTGATCAAATGGAGTAGAACAGGAGTAACAGACCAGGAGTAACACACCAGGAGTAACACACCAGGAGTTACAGCAGACAGACAGGAATGTTGCAGAGGAGGAGTATACTAAAGTTGTAGTGGTGCTCCATAGAGTAGAAGTGTAGTTTTGTAGCATAGTGTAGTTTAGCTTAGTGTAGTAGTGTAGTGAGGTGTAGTAGTGTGCACCAGTAATGCACCACACTACCAATACACAACATGACAATGCACCACACTACCAATACACAATGAAAATGATGCTGGAATAACACCATGGTGTCATATTGTGGCTTGATGTTCTGTAGTTTGTTGGTGTTGTGTAGTGTTTTATGGTGTCACGTTATGTAGTGTTGTCATACTCTGTAATGAGTTGCATCATGTACAGTAAGTGTGTTGTGTATTGTGTAATGTGTGTTGTGTATTGTGTAATGTGTTGTCTTACAGTGGAGTCAAATTCTATGCTGGTTATTCCTTCATTACTGCCATCTAGTGTTCCTCGGTTGTAAAGCATGCCTGGAAAAAAGAACAGGTTATATTCACATCCTGTGTTTTCCATTATCATCACATAAGTCATAGACTGAGTAGTATTAGATTTAGTAGTAGTAAATGTAGTAGTAGATGTATTAGTATTTGGGGCGTAGTAGCTGTAGCGTAGTAGTAGTAATATTAGCAGTAGATTCTTGCAGTAGTTCTAGTAGCTCTTGTAGTAGTGTAGTATTAGTGTAGTATTAGTGTAGTATTAGTGCTAGTAGTAATATAAGTATTAATACATTTTGTTGTAGCAATAGTGGTACCAGTAGTAGTAGTAGTAGTAGTAGTAGTAATCTGGATAATTTAGATGTGATTTCAGAATAACTACCGTACAGTAGTGCAGTATTAGTGTAGTATTAGTGTAGTATTAGTGTAGTATTAGTGCTAGTAGTAATATTAGTATTAATACATTTTGTTGTAGCAATAGTGGTACCAGACTACTGTATGTAGTAGTGTAGCTGGTGAGCCAGGTATTTCCTCACCTCCTTTAATGTCCCACAGCTTAATAGAGCGGTCCGTCCCTCCAGTTGCCAGCAGGTTACAGTTGGAGCTGAACCTGACAGCATTAATACCCAGCTCATGAGCATCCTGAAGGAGAACACAGCTCAGTCAGAAACACAGAGTTACACATATTACTGGCAAATCAGCAGAACATTGATATTAACAGTGAGTCGTTGGAACATATTTTATTTTACTAGTTAATCAGTAGAACGTAGTTTATATAAAAATTTAATCATTAGAACATCATTTTTATTACTAATTAATCAGTAAAACATAGTTGATATTACCGGTTAATCAGTAGAACATATGTCAAGTAAATCATTAGAATATATTTAATATGTTGGGTAGGGATGGGTACCGACCCCTGTACTTTTACAGGTACCTACCAAATCACGTCGGTATTACCGAGTATTGGTTCATGTAAAATCAATCGGTGCCACATTTCGGTACCTGAGAGTGAATCTCTCGCGAGATTACCTCACATCAGCAGCTTGTCAATTGCGTTTTGTTCTCCATTGCAGCGTGATCCAGACAGGTGATTTTTACTTTGTATCTTTACATTAACCATAAGCCTTACCCAAACCCTTACTATAACCTTAACCACTCTGAAACCTTGCTATTAAGCCCATCTAAAATACGATTTTTACTTTCAGTCTTTAAATTAATCATAAGCCTTACCCAAGCCCTTACCCTAACCACTCTGAATTAAACCTTGCTGTTAAACCCATCTAAAATATATTAGAAGAACATGTTTTACTGAAATGCTACGTCATGATGCTTCCAATTTAAATACATTCATTTTGAAACGTGCTGGTAGACACGAAAAGGAAATGTGCTAAAAAACACGGAATAAAACGAGAAAATCGTGTCCGTGTACACGAATCAACAGATTAAAATTGCGTGACAAATTACAATATATTACGAAATGCTGTGAGACTGCGTTGGTTAGTAACCTCATGACTAACCTTAACCGTGAATGTTGTAATCATGGTTGTAATTTAATTAATTTGACCGCTGTGGAATGTTTGAGCCCTCCAGAGACAAAACTTCAGGGGAGCCAGCATAACATCAAATTCATTGTCATGTTCAGGTAAAATAATACCTACAGTAGTTGGATTAATTGTTGTTGGAGATAAGTGGGCTTTTTCATTACTTTATCATTATAGCATCATTATCATAAGCATTTTTATAGCGTAATTTCACACAGCTTAGGACATGTCGACGACTCATGTTATTTACATTCATCATCATAACAGTATTCAGCTGTGTATCAGCTTAGCTAACTAGCCAACATCAAGCATAAATGTAATCAATTAAGCAATCAGATTTTAATGTGAAAACATATATATATTTTATTTTTTAATTTAATTTAACCTTTATTTAACCAGGTAAGTTGACTAAGAACAGTTTCTTATTTACAGCAACGACCTGGGAGCAATTAGGGTAAAGTGTCTTGCCCAAGGACACAACGACATTTTGGCTCAGTCGGGAATCGAACTGGCAACCTTCTGACTACAAGTCTGACTCCCTACCCACTGAGCCATCTGTGCCCCTATATTTTATGTGCTGTATATTTTATGTGCTGCCACCTTTAGCCACATCTCATTAGATTTTCTAAGTACCTAAATAATTACCGTTGGGTATCGGAATCGAATTCAAGGTATTGGTATTGGTACTGGTATTGGTTCAAATGCGAACGGTACCCAACCCTAGTGTTGGGGGTCGGTGTGGTGTAGTGTGTTAAGTCGCTGCATTGCAGGAGAAGCTAAGTCATGACAGTCAGTGGTTCGACCTGACTATGGGTTCACTGACTTTCCCCGGACCTCTTGCACAAGGCAGCACATATTGACATAGGGCTGCCTGGGATTTGAATTAGATAAATCTGCCACGTCGCTCTCCAATGACTCCTTGTGTTCAGATAGGGCGCCTGTAAATTCATTCGCAGAAGTAAGTAAGTAAAATTTATTTTTATAGCACATTTAAACACAGCTTGCACTGACCAAAGTGCTGTACATAGAGCGTTAGCTACAAAATAATAAAATTAAATTAAAAGATCAAATAAATTGAAACACAAATTAGTGATTTAAAATAAGAAGATGTCAAGAGACAAAACACTTACAGACACACTGTAACAGGGTAGGACAATTAAAGCACAGTGAATGTCAATGTGAATAGATTAGTTTTTAGCCTGGTTTGAATATTGTAATTGATGGTGCATTTCTGATGTCAGGTGGCAGTTGGTTCCACAGCTGAGGGCCAGCAACAGAAAAGGCTCTGTCACCTTTCTGTTTAAGTCGGGACCGTGGGACATGGAGGAGACCTTAGCTGGAGGATCTGAGGGACCTGGGGGCTACATGGGGATGAATGATACCAGCTATGTAGCTGGGTGCCAGGGTGTGGAGAGCTTTAAAATCCATCAGTAGTTGTGTCCTTGGGCAAGACACTTTACCCTAATTGCTCCCAGGTCATTGCTGTAAATAAGAAATTGTTCTTAGTCAACTTACCTGGTTAAATAAAGGTTAATATATCAGCAGTATTTTAAATTGTATCCTATACTGGACTGGAAGCCAGTGCAAGGAGGCTAGGACAGGTGTAATGTGTTCACACTTTTTTGTGTTCGTGAGCAGCCTAGCTGCTGCATTTTGGACCATCTGAAGCCGTGCCACCAGTGTCAGAGGGAGACCGAGGTAGAGGGAATTACAATAGTCTAAGAGGGAGGTTATGAAGGCATGGATGACTTTTTCCAGATCATTGTATGACAGGACGGATGACTAATCATCTCTACCTGATAGCTGATGTGTGGTGAGGGTTCATATATAACTACTCACCTCTACCTGATA